>PRKT01001682.1:0-53480 GCA_003671525.1 Saccostrea glomerata | reverse complement strand
AAAAAAAAAAAAAAAAAAAAAAAAAAAGATGTGTTGAAGCCGATATAACTATTTAGTGTTGAAAATATCAGAGAAATGTCTAAATTGTGAATTTGTGCAACGTTTCACAACGAAGATTAGAACTTCTAATCTGTTTATAGCAAATTATATGTATGTACATATTTAATATATATAGCAGAGAAAAACTAAAGCTATTTTAAATATGTATGTTTATACAGGTCAATACGATGAAATGAACAGCGATGTTTTTTTTTAATTTTATATTAATTGCCATGAAGGGGTCAAATAATATAAGGTTATTTTATATAGCAGATTTTAAAGAGATAGATGATTATAAAGGATAGCTGACAGCTTAGAAAATGTATTTCAAAACATTTAAAAAAGGGGGGTGTTTAAAAAAATTAATGTAGCGAAGGCAGAGGGGTGGTCCTGGCACCCCAACCTACCACCCTCACCACCCCAAATTTACCTTATATTATGTTTACATGAAGAGTCGGCAACAGGTTTAATAGCTTTTTAAAACTATTTTTTTTTATTCAAAAATTCCCAATCCTTTTTAGATCAGAGTAGAAAAAAATTAATCCTTTTATTTATCAGGAACGACACGCGCAGGTAAATATATAACATAGTATATTTTCTACACAGTTGGACCTCAGCCAATGCGAATGATAGGAATTATTCAATCATATCATAAATAAACAAGCATTCTGAGAGTATTGCATAAGCAATACATGTCCATTACCAAGTTCCCCTTTTTGTTCAGGATGTCATTTTATAATGTGCAAAAGTCATGTCCAAGGTAAAACTGAAAGATTTTCAAGTTGTACACATGTACATTAATATGTATTTAAGAAGAACTCAGGTGTAAATCTGCAAGTAGTAAAATAACCTATACATTCTAGTTTCTAATACCCATAGTTCCGTTTTTTAGAAGGAAATTATTCAAAATATACTCTTTAAATATTTTCAGTATTCCCAACAATCACATTTAATTTAACTTGCAATACCTACACATGATTCCGCATCCATAAAATAATCCTTGCAACTTCAGGAGTACATATACTTTACAACAATATATTTGAGAAGTGGTGTAAATTCTTAGATGTAGATACATTGTACATATAAATGCAAAAGATCTCATTTGAATAATTAACGCCTAGCCCCACCCCCAAAAAAAACATATTCTTAACACTTTACACAACCATACCCTCGTCAAAGAAACTCCATTCATTTTTACATCATTTTAATCTGTTTTTGTTTTGATTGAAAATGGAACTCCTGATATTATTCATTTGCAAAAGTAAATTGTTTCAGGTTAACATATTTTATTGCAATAAATATATACAATTGGTATGGACATATGTTAAAGAACTTAATTGCCATCCTTCTACATTAAATACTTACAGTGTAGTATTACAAAAACTGAATTTTATGTGTCCAACAGTTTGTATAGAAAAAAATTACATAAAACGTAGAAATCTGTACTGCTATTTTATTGTCTATGCATACTGAATTTTTAGAACAATCAGAAGGCTGAATATACTTAATACTGTAGTACAGGGTCATTTTCGCCCCACTTTTTTTAGTCCTTAAAATCTTGCAAACAATTTTGCCTGGTTTTAAATCGCCCAATTAAATTTTTATTTAAGAATTTTACTGTATTTTCTTTTTTAAGTTTGTCCTGTTTTAAATTCACCCATTCAATATTAATGTAAGGGTGAAAGGGACGAAGATATAATGGGCGAAAATTTCCCTGTACAGTGTACACTGCAAAAACTAAGTGTTTAATAAATAAGCACCAAAATGCAACAGATAATAAACATCCCAAGAAGTGTTTAAGAAATAAATACGTAAGAATGTTTAAATTCTAAACACATGAGGTTTAATATTCAACACTTCTAAACAAAAATGTTTAAAAATTAAACACTGTAAAACTTTGTAAACTTCGAGTTTACTAGATAAACACCGTGAGTGTTTAAATTTTAAACATTTTATGTTTAAATTAGAAACGTGTTCAATCTAAACACTTAAACATGTTTATGAGAGCATTAAATTCAATTTTAAGTCCGTCGTCATCAATCTGGTTAAACCGGAAATAGCAAAAATGGCTTTTTTGCATCAATTTATATAGATTTGTAGGATTTAAACCATTTTGGATGTTTTAATTCATTTCTTAAAGTGTGAAAGCTACTTTCCGACAAACAGGACGGAAGAACTACTAGTTGAAGCAACGAGCTTTCTTCTATTTGAAAAGACCAATTGGTTTGCGGTTGATTTTTGACGCCTGCGTCAATATACATTTCTTGTTCATATTTAAAATGAAATGTCAGTTCGTGCGTAATTAAGTTATTTAAAATGATTATTAAAGAACAGATAATAATCACTTAAATATGTTTATAAGTCAATTTTTAAACACTTCAACGTGTTTATTTTACAAACAAATAAATACCCAAACGTGTTTATAAGTTTTCAACATTTTATTTAAAACAAATATAAATCAATACACAACACACTGTGGTTGATAATGAATATGTTGTACATGAAGCTTTTTTTAAATTAATGAATGATTTAATGGTGATTGAGGGTTCAAACTTTAAAAACAACTGAAACATTGAACAATATATTTACCAACACATGGATACATTATTCAATTTTAGTTGAAAAATGAATTCTCAAAACAAACTAGCATGAACATGTTAAACCTGCATGATAAACTAAACTCCAATAAATTAGTGTCGGAGGGGGGGGGGGGGGGGGGGCTTTGAATTATGAAAAAAAACCATTTATTTATCAGGTAATAAAATGAAATGCTTTTCATCAGTAAAATTTGAAACATGATCTTAAAAAAGGCTTGATCGACCTTTATATTTTTTCAAATTAAACAAACAAAATCATGAATAAATACATGTATGATGGAAAAAAAAATGAAAATAATATTCGTTGTCAGGGTACGGGATGTATAATATGTACATGTATTACACAAATAAATCTAGTTGTAAATGTTACAAGTTTATACTTAGATAGATATTCAGAGTTTTTACAAATTGAAGAAATTTTCCAGTTTTTAAATGTAAAGCACTAATTTTTGCTACAAAACAAGAGCTGCCGGTGTAACAATCACTGAATATCCATATCATATTCTAACCGAGTTAAACAGTCTAGTTCCTCTGGTTGAGGGTTAAATGCAGGTGCTTAATCTACCGATGATGATCTCCAGTTTTCCATTCTCCCAAATTATATTCACCACAAGTAGTCCAAATTCCTTCATATTCTGAAATTTGGATGAAAAAGTATTTACTATGCAAATTCAGATATTCATCTGTAAAAGCATACATTGAGATCGAAAAAAAAATTATTGTTATTCTTCAAGCCAATTTTAATTATATTACACATACTGAGAGGCAAGTTTGGGATAAAAATCTGCAATTCAAATATCTTTACAACATACATGTATACATTTTACATCATACATGTACATTTTTAAATGTTCATATACCTGTAGGAACAGCCCAACAGCAAACATAAAGAGAAAAGGGGAGGGGGGGCTACCTTGTCCATCATGCATTTTCTATCATGTATACATATCGCACTCTCTCAAAAAAGTAAAGTCTCCTTCAAGAATACATATATGTGCAGAGACTGGAGATGAAGTTATTGTTGATACATGCGCTAGCTGCAGATCTGTAGCTTTATTGTTTTATGTATTAATTATGATCAAAGGCAAATACATAAAACCATAAAGCTACGGATCTGCAGCTAGTGTATGCACAAGTATCATAACCTATTGAACACTGGTGTTTAATTTGCAATTTCTATATAAATTCCATGTGTTTAATGTATAAATAAATGTGGTCAAGAAATGAACACTTGTGTTATACACCAGTGATTAAAATATTGATACAATAATAGAAATATCATAAAATTTATTTCTATTTCCTCTGTACAGTTAATGATAATTTTGAAATTTTGACACAAAATTACAACTAATTAATGTTGATTGTGAATGTGTTTCATCGTTATTCATATTTTTTTCTGTGTCGATAAATATCTATCATTATGTGCGGAATTACTTCATAAATTAAGACATTGTAAAAATGACAAATTCATACAGTAAATACTAAGAAGCAACACCTAATTCATTTTTTGATTTGATGCATAAAAACATTACGTGGTTAAGACGATTAAACACTCTACTTATTGAACACCAGTTTAAATAACAGTGTTTATATATAAAACGCTAGTATTTTGTATTTAAACACACTATAATATTGTAAAACACGACTTTTTAAGTTAAACATCAATTTTTACAGTGTATACAGTATAACATGTAATACAAAATGCGGAATAGCATAGATATATTCATTTACAGCAACCTTGAGTGATGTAACCACCCCACCCCCATTCCCTACTTCCCGAGTAATTATGAGTGTCCATAATATATGAACTTAATTGATTTTCATGAACAATATTGATAAAAAGCATTCTTACTGTTCATACAAGTATACTAAAATTGAGAAGATGTTTGAATTTCTAATGGACATTATATTTGTACGTAGTTTGTGAAGGTAATATCTTCCAACAATCTGTCATAATCTAAATGGGTACCATTCGTGTCTTCTTATAAGTAGGCATCTCTGTGTGCATATGAAGAAACATTCAAAAAAATTCTACGAAGAAAGAAGTTGTTTTTAAATTAGGCATCAGACGATAGCGCTTCATGAAAAATATGCCTATGTGCAAGTATGTGTTTTTCACACTCAAATAATTCACACTAAACATAAAAACATTCCTTATATTTACATTTTACATGTTTGTATCACCGAGCAAAATTATCATTTTTGAATTAAAATAACTTTTAATATATTTTATACTAAATTCGGACGTTTATCTGTGAAATTCTTGATCTTTTTTTAATATGTGCTTATCTGTAGTAAATTGTGTCTTATTTATCTCATTCCCTTTGAAATAGGATTAAGACTTTCCAATTGACAATCTGTGACTCTGTCAAAATAATTGTTGCTCATAATGTGTTAATGCCTTGGGATTCGTAAATCCTTTACCAATAACTTTATTTGTACAATTTCTTTATAACCTCTTTTATGTCCATTTTAGCCCCCCCCCCCTTTATTTTTAGAGAGAGAGAAATCTGTAACAAAGATTTAAGAATAAGTCGAATAATTTGGAAAAAAATGAAAATTTTCTCTCCTTTCTGTCGCTAGATCTTTAGATTTTCGCGTATTGGTTTTCTTCGTGTACCCTGCTAACCCCGGCTAAGGGCTCCAACTACTCTATCAAATGTAAAATATGCAAAAGAAATTCGGGCAAACTTTAGATATACTGCGTATTTTTGGGCCATCTTCTCAAATAATAACTTTTAAAAGCATGCACAAAATATTTTAAACCACGAATAGAAAGATTTAAAATGTTCCCGTAGTATGCAGATTGTGGGAGCTACCGTTTTCTATGAATATTTTGTTGGTGTAGTTTTAATTAATATTTTAATATTTTTGATTTGGAAGCTCCCTCCACAGATTTTGTTGCCAGTTAACACACAGATTCAATCATTAATTGAAAGTATATAATGTACCTAATGGAAAAGTTACAGAGAGCCCGCTTTTCCCACAAAAGGGGATTTTAGAATCTGGTGCAATTTTTTTTGCTTGTCAGCTGTTTAGGGGGGGGGGGGCTTTTCTTAGAAATGTAGCTTCGGACTTGAAGTGCTAGGGCACTGACCTGGAACACCCCTTTTCAAAAAGGGCTGGATACGCCCCTGGCATTGATTGCCTTAAGTATTTTGTATCGTTTTACTATATAACTCACCTGAGTCTGTAATTTTTTCCATTTTCCTCGAACCAATCATTCTTCGTAGAGAAAATTTCAAGAAATAACCATGGTTTTGGCTATATTGTGATCTAAACATATACTGTTTATATTTTAGTGAATTTTATTTGTATTTACATTGTATATAATGTTGCCATATATAAAAATTCTGAAATTGACTTAAAAATTAGTATATGAGTGTAATATATAAAGAAAGAAAGTGGCATCAACTCTCCGGTACATTCCGTTAGGTTTCAGGCAGAAAAATCCCCCCCCCCCCAAAAAAAATAATGTTTGAGCAATGTTCGTTGAGAATATAATATCCACACCCGTTTTCCACCGCAGATTTTAGATTTGTGTTTGGAATTCTTTTGAATTCACCAAGATTTCATAATAGCATTGTGGTCGATGTATGTTGTTTTAATCACAAATAATTTAATTGAAAATCAATATCTTTCTGCAACTATTTAAGAAAAGACAATATTCAAGTCTTAAACGTCAAAATTACCTTTTGAGAAACCCTCTGAGAAAAACTAATTGTTTGATCTTAGCACATGAAATTTTTTATACCATTTTTTAAAATCCTGTAATTGTAAATATTTGAGTAAAAAATCAAAATATGTGCTTTTTCATACTTATACTTATTTTATACTTATTCAATTTACATTGTACTCATACAAATATAATTGATGTTTTTAAATTCTCATTTATTTTGACAAAGTTTTTTTGTTGTATCGCTTGTCCTTAAGACTTTACTGATTTATAATTTCTCTTCTCTAACTTTTTACGTCAAAATAACTGGAAATACCAATGCATAGAATATGCAGAACAGTCATTTGACATATGAGTTGCATGTATTTTTAAGCTTTTAAATATGTATTGCAAAAATATAAGAAAACAATGAGTACCTATAAGAAAAGTTATATTTCTATATTATATAACGGTAACATTAGGGCATATCTTAAATCTTAAAGCATAGCTTAAATACGACGAAATTCTCTAGAACAAGAAGAATGCTCATGTATATCTATGGAGCAATAATGGACATCTATTTGTGCCAACAGCTACTAAGACATGGTGGTTCAGTTATAGGGTCTCTGTCCATGGACCAGTCTCTACGTTCCGTAAATGATTTGAACCTGCGATAAAAGAAGGCTATGTTTTTACACACAAAAAAGAAATGCGGCCAAGTAAGAAAAAATAATAAAATTAATTTTTTTTAAAAATTCAGTCCTTAAACGTGAGAAATACAATACCAAATGGGCAATGCTGATCGATTCACTTCACTTCTTTATATGAACGTTTATATGTACATAGAGCACATGTTGTAACTACTGAGTTATATTTTGTATTTGTAAAGTAAACAATGTCTTTGTATCAACAATAGCATTTGCAAAAAGTGGACTATAATTGAGATTGCTGAAAAAATGTTGTTTTTTTTCATCAATTTCTTCGTGAACAGTTTGTCTCGTTTTAGAAATTGTCGTATGTAAAGCATGTTCTTGTGTATTTAATCAACTGGTAGACATACTCCATATATGCAGGATATTATGGTTTCAAAACGCAAATCAGTAATCAACTTTAAATGTGATGTATTTTCTCAAAAGATCATTGTGTCAAGCCAAGAACCTGCTGAAATATTTCTTAAAAAGATAC
This sequence comes from Saccostrea glomerata, assembly GCA_003671525.1. Lineage (NCBI taxonomy): Eukaryota > Metazoa > Mollusca > Bivalvia > Ostreida > Ostreidae > Saccostrea > Saccostrea glomerata. The sequence continues at coordinate 46,004 of PRKT01001682.1, read as the reverse complement.
TGTAAATAGCATCAACTTGTTTGTCACTAGTTCGACATAAGACTAGGATTGACAAGGCCCACTTTCATTAGCTGCAGATCTGTAGTGTAAAGGATTTATATATTAGTCTTTGACCACAAGGTTACATATCCCGTAATACAAAAATGTACAATTTACGGCGCACTGTTCGGGAAAAAATCTCTTTCCTGCACCCTCCTTTCATTCAATTGAGTACCTTTCCTTACACAGATTTTGATGAGTTATTTAACCAATCTGAATATTTTATGCACCTCCCTATACCTTTCGTACTTGTTACTACAGATCAATAAACTCACTTGTTTAAATATTTGATTTTTGTCTGATGACAGCAAATTCAAAACAAGTGAGTTTATTGATAGACAACTTTAGAGGAATTTAAGGTAAGGAGGTTAAATATTCAAGTTGATGTAAAATGAGTCTTGAGTTAGGGAGTGAAAAGTACCTTGTAACTGATTGACCAATGTTGGAAAAAAGAGAAATTCTCCAATCCCGTGCGCAGAAATCTTCATTATTTCATTACAGAATCTGTATAGTGCGATGGTCAAAGACAGACTTATATACTGGTATAGAACCATGCATAACACTACAGTACTGCAGCTACACATTCATAAGAGTTTGGATAGAAGTAAGGTTTTTAACTTACCACAACCTGGAACAGACAAAATCTTGATTAATTTTTCTTAACAAGTTTTCTGTTTAAACTAAGCACATTTTCCCGCACAATATGTTTTGGGTTCACTTATTTTTGCGTTATTGTACTAATGGTACTAATGCTCGAGAAATAATGTGTATGCAGTTCTGTTTGTTTTATAACATGTGTACCGTCTAATTCAAATATTTTTTTTCTCCTGACACTAACAGTTTTAAAACTATTTTAGCAAACATAGACCTCCAAAACATCAGAGGTTGGATCAGGAGCCTTGGAGGGCTGTTACCCCTACGCCTACCGACCTGGCACACCCGCCGTGTAATCTTTATGAACGGAAACTAACAGGAAAATCCGTCATTTATTCGTTAAATAAATATTAGACGAATAATTAATATGAACAATTAGTATGAAAAACGTCTGGTTTTCACCACTTCTTGAATATATTGTAGCACAATATACTTGAAGTTTCTCCTTCACCACTGTTAACAACTTAGTGAGGGATAAAGAAAGAGGCTTGGTGGAACATTTATAATTGGAACCTGCTTTGTATCTTTATTTGTAAGGATTCTTTTGAAGTGTTGGAATTCAATATACATGTTTATAAATATATATGTGGTAGTTCAAATTCATTTTGGTTCTCCTTGGGATATCAAATATATTCAAAACTGACTTATGATTTTCAATAATTTTCTTCCTTAGAAATGTATATACTATGAATATGTGTTGAATTACCACATGTAGAATTAAAACCAAGTTCTTCTAAAGTATAATTCATATAATGAGCTTTGCAAACAATAACAATGTTGTTATCTGCTTTGTCAGCAGGGACCAGTACGTACTGATCATGTAGTCTATCTCATTTTTTTTGTTCACTTCAGCATTATTGTATACAGGTTAGATGATTTTCATATTGTCTCTCAGTCTTTAACATGTATCTGATACATTTCATACATTCTGACAAAGTGTCAACGTCTTCTTCTTCATAGCTGACCCATCGCCCGGCGTAATCTTCAACATAATCCATATAGTATCTATGAAATTCTGACGCCCGTTGAAGGATTGGGGTTCCCTATATTTAGGACCTTTTAAAATAAGTGATCTAAGGTAATCATTATTAAATATGATTAAGATGAGAACAAAATTTACCAATGCTAGAATATACTACATATGAATTAAACATAGTATTGAATTCAAAACGGCATTTATTGTATAATGTCTTGTACGTAGAAGTCCAGTTCGAGTTTTGAAATTTCCAAATGAAAATGGTCGTCGAAAAATGAGGGTGTGTGTGTGAAGGAGAGAGAGTATGTGTGTGAGAGAGGGTGTGTGACTGTGTCTTTGTTTAAAATTTGGTTTCCTGAGCCCCTCAGGCATTTCCACTTTAATTTTCACCCTGGGAATGATTTTTGTGTCAAAATTGGTGTTTTTCTGTTCTTTAAAATCAACCTTTTTTGCATTGACTAACTTCTCTTTTGAATTCAGATATACTTGTACTTGATTTTGCCCGGTCATCTTTTACATTCTGATAAGTAAAGTCCTAGACATGTGCATATAATGCAAAGAAAATAATTTTCAAAAATTTTTTTTTTTTTTGTCAATATACATGTATTATCAACTTAGTGCACATATTCTGTACAATTAAACAGTTCCTGGAACCGGCACGGTGGTTAGGGCGTCCTCTCTAGGGTCGCAGAGTAAGGAGTTAATTCATATGTCGCGGGTTTGAATCCCATTGTGGGACGTGGAGGTTAGGCCTTCGCATGAGACCGTATAAACCGAGGTCCCGTGTTGCAATTAAAGTGTTGGCACAAAAAGATTCTTCACTGCCCAATGGCCCTTGGTGCCGAGCATAGGACAAAAGCAGATTTCCTTCGTCAAATGATGGCCTGCATATAGGGAAAAATTCTTGAGAGGGACGTTACATCACATACCAACAAACAAACAAAAACGTGGAACCAGATTATGAATGTTATAATTTATGCAGAGCTTAATTGGTCTATCTACGTTTTATATGAAATAGTTTTTCCACAAGATACCCTGGATTAATGGACACCATTTTCAAACATGATTTTTCTACTATATTGCCTCAGTACCATGCCTTCCACTCAAGGCTGTTGTTTCCATATGTCCATAATTTTTTTTAATATATAGAATGTGGTTGAAAAAAAGTTGATGTAATTCAGAGAGGAAAGGCTGAAAATGATCAATAAAATTTAACATATTACCCATAGTGAAAAGCAAAAAATGAAACTAGATAAAGGTCATCTGAATTAAATAATGATTTACTACTTTTGTTAGAAATATTGCTGTCGTCAAAACGGATTTAGGATTTATTTTCTATGGGGTGGAAGCACCCATGTCAAAATGAAAACCAAAAAATTTCTTTACAAGCAAAAAAAAAAGAAAAATGTAAACTCATTTTCACACGGCAAAAATGGGAATTTAAGGGGAGGGAGTAAGGGGGTGGAGGTTGTTGTTTACTTTTGAAGAGGATGGGGTGGGTGTAGCGGGCGAAGTGCCTTGTATTGCGACAAATAAGAAGGGAAAAATTCAATCTTCAATAAATTATATCTAAATTTTATTTGATATTTTATCTTATAATAAATTATTTTTACTGTCAAATCTCACAAACACTGAAAATATTTGCCTTTGAAAAAGCATATACACACTAAAAAGAACAAAAACGGTCATTTTCTCACACTTCTCACACTTAAGCAAAAAATTTCAATATGAGTGTGTCTTCGCTCAATATTTTTAAAAGATGGTCCTAAAAGTTTGAATAAAATGTATAATTTTTGAAACACACAAATTAGTGTGCAAAAATATCAACTTTCATCACAGACTCTGTTGACGATAATCATGTCAGTGGCTAGCCTGAAAGTATAAATAACCTAACCGAGTAGGCAAATTTTCTGTCATATTTTGGCGGAGTATCTTTTTATCATTAGCATTATTTTTTTTTAATTAATGTTATTCGCATGCGCGGATCTAAAAGGGGGTATTCGATGGGGGAGGGTGGTCCCATCAAGCATAGAAGTGTACCTTTAAGGTATAGTGGTTCTTCGCTCCATGATTTTGTGTAAACCAAATAAAGACCATTGGCTTTTAAATTCAAATTTTAATAAAAAATAATAACCGCCCCACCCACCAAAAAATTAATATAACCAGTTTTAGTCCAAATATTGAATATAGAACCATATTGCAATGACCATAACTGGTGTACATTAGGAAATATTGTTTTTTAGTGAGAAAAAAGTTTTTTCAACAGTGACATTCACAAACTCACTGAATTTCGGTTGTAGACATTTTGTTTTTGTTAAGAGTTGGGCATGGTTATCGGCCTGGATAGCTCATGATCAGTTGGTAGAGAACCTGACTAGTGATGAAAGGGCCCCGAATTCGATTCCTGGTCCAGCCATAAATTTTCTCCTTTCTTGTTACAGATTTGGTGCCTTTGACCAATCCTGGATTTGCAGGTGCAAGTCCTTGCAGGGGGTAATAAGAACTTAGGTTGTGTCTTCGAGGACGAAGGTGATTTAAGGAGGAAGAAATATAATGGTTTGGATGGTGGATATCGGCCTGGACAGCCTAGTTGGAAAAGCGTCTAACTTAAGATTCAGGGTTACTAGGTTCGATTCCCAGTCAAGCAATACATTTTCTACATTCATGTTACACTGTTGCAAAAATTTTAGTTTAAGTCAATTCAACCCCCTCAAGAATTGAAACATTATAGTGTATGATCATTGATTGTGATTTACAATATATGCGACATATTCACACAGTTTCTTTTCATGATTCTTCTTTTATACATGCAAATGTAGTTGCAATCTTGATTGTCATGAGTGGTTCTATTACATGGAGAGAAAATTCGAGCTAAGCACGTGTCTCTATAAATGTTTCTGGTATTTATTTTTTTTCATAAAAGAGGTAATTTATATAAAATGTAAAGATAATGAACAGTAATCAAGGGGGAGTATGTGCTATTAAAGAGTTAGAATCATACAAGTCATGATTCAAGTTAGATCTTGTTAATTGGACAAAATATAGTGTTCAAGGAAAATATTATTCTTTCTGTCTAGGCTTCTTTTCCTATGTTTCGTCCAAAACTTCAACACTGTTTATATAGTATTAATTAGCAAAGTTTGATATTTTGTGATCATTTACTATCTTCACTGGAATGTAAAAACATTATAACTATTTACAACTGTAAAACATTGTTAACTGCTTGAAAGTAAATGGGTGAATATGTTTAGTTTTATATTTAAATGAGAGAGAGAGAGATTTTAAATATCTGTTGTATTTTGCTGTTTAACATATGCATCCATTACTTAATTTTCGTTTCACAGCAAATGTTCATTAGAAACTATCAAACAACTGGATATTTTAACTTTTAAAAAACCCTTTATGAGCCCCTTTCACCTCGTCTGATTCAAAGCTGTGAAACTGACACAAATTCTTTCGAACGAGTTTGTCGTTTGAGATAGTCTTGCTGAATTTTGTCGCTGCCTCAGACTTGATACTAATTGTTTACAAACAATTTTTCCAGTCTTATTTTCTTCGATATTCAAATTTATTTAAAATCAATTTTTTTCATTAGTTTACATACTTTTTAATTTGCGCATGCTTTTTATTTTAAATTGTAACTTTTTTCCGAAAATTATCTGTGCGTTGTTATTTGCTTGTTAAAGTGTTTTTTAGGAGACTGACTTTCACCTGGACTTTTTCTACATAAGGTACAGTTGTTATTATTTTTCATATTTACATTCGGAACATTTATAGTTTGCTTTTCCTGTAACATTGTGATTCCAACAAGATGTTATAATTATAAAGTTTACTAAGGATTTGTTCTGTTCTATTTTCCTCTAAATTTGTTATTGTTGACGTATTTAATTTCTGATTTTAAAGGATGGCAGCGGAGAACTCCAAACGCTTCAATTTCAGACATGAGGAAAATTCACGCGTAAGTACACGTAGATTTATTAAGAATCAATTGTGTCCTCGACTAATTGTTGTACAAAAGAAAAAAACCAAAACAGCTTCGAATGCTGAAATAATTGGGGGGTATACATAAAATTCTGAAAAAAATATGATATACCAATACTAAAGCACTTGTACTACATAATGCATGTGAATATAACAGGGTATTTAGTTACATTAGAAATATTTGTTTTACATTTATTATGAAAATAACATAGCTTTTCAACTATTTATTTTACAACAAAAGAAACAGGGCTACACTTTCTTCAATTTTTCAGTGCACTTATAACTTAGTTCTAAACAACACGTGTAATCAGATTAGTCCTTGGTTAGTTCAAGTATACTTTTCAAGACGTGCATATATATCCATGTTTATATTCTGTCCAGTGTATGGAATGGTATACTAGTATTAAAAAAAATGAAAAATGTCGTACCTATTGCAATAGTTCTAATTTTTTTATAACACAAACTCTATGATGTACTTAAACATATTTTTTTTAAATAATCTAACAAGGATTGGGTATCAGGTACATGTAATTGATGTAAAGCATTTATTTTGTAATCCTCCCCTTGTATATATACAGATATCAAACCCCCTAATTATTTACAAAGTTCCAGCCAAAAATCCTTGATTACTTTTATTACTAAATCTATTAGTTTTGTATGTTTCCTTTTGTAATCATAATTAATTCCATCCAAATGGCATCTTTTCCTATAACTGAAAAACTGTTTTATATGCATACACTTTTTACAGCATACATTTGTGTGAACTTCATTTACTTACACCTTTACTTCGTGTATTTACCATTCTTAATTAAAAAATGCAGGAGTGTAGAATTTGGTATACACTTGGTGTACTTTTTCTAGCCTACATCGAAAAAATTGAAAAATGAATAAATGATTCTATGTTATATGAAAAATAAGAGATAAGATTAAAGTGGTCTTTTGTATGTAAATGATGATATTGAACTTATTTTGATATTATTTAAACAACCCTTTGTGTATTTAAGTTTTTTCTTCATTAAAAAAAAACTAGAGGTACTGTGAGCGATGAGCTCACTGAATGATATCCGAAGGAGAGAAAATTTTCATTTTTTTCCAAATTATTCGACTTATTCTTAAATCTTTGTTACAGATTTCTCTCTCTCTAAAAATAAAGGGGGGGGGGTTCGAACCCCGGGAACCTCCCCTATGGATCCGACAATGAATACTGTTTTATGATTGTCAAATGTGAGCGATGCCTCAACATCGGACCACATCGGCTTAGTAGTCCTTAAAGTATCAGACACATTATCCATAGGGATATACCATATCCGTTTTTAATAAAAATGGTGAGAGCTGTCAAAGGCCCAGCGATGCATTTATAATCATGAAACGATGTTCCAGGGTAATCGGCCGATGCAGATTACATCGCTTATTCATTGGTGAAGATGGTTTGTACTTCGGTTGACTATGGGTCAATGTCTGATCGAACATTGACCGATGATCGGTTGCCCACCACTCAACCCCCCGACGACCTCATACAGATTCAACGGACTCTTGACGATGTTCGGCCATACATCAATTAATCCTTTGAAAGATATATTCCACGCAATTTCATAAAACCCCACATCGATTTCTAATCGTGTACGCCATCGCTGGATAATCTGACTGATTGTTTATAATGAGGACCTCAGATCACATATTTTAAAAGGTCCTATATATAGGGAACCCGATCCTTCAACTGGCGTCGAAATTGCATAAATATTATGGAGCCTGTTGAAAATTACGCCGGATGATGGGCCAGTTATGAAAAAGAAGACGTTGACACCTTATCAGAATGGATTAAATGTTTCAGATCCATGTTAAAGTCACGTATCTGAGACTGATATTGGGAAGCAGTATGAAAACCATCTATCCTTCTGTGTTCAATAAATCAGAAGTGAAAAAAAAAGAATTAGATAGATACATAATCAGTACATACTGATTCCTTCCGACAAAGCAGGTACATGTAGCAGCATTGACTTCGTTTGTAGAGCTCATTATATAAATTTGCATTCTAAAAGAACTTGGATTAAATTCTAATAGTGGTAATCCTACTTATACTCATACACTGTACATCCCTTTCTAATGAAGAAATTCTTCAAAATCACCTGAAAGTTTTGATTATTTTTTTTTATATTCCACAAAGCCAAAATGAATATTAACTACCTTATATATCGTATATATTGGATTCCAAAACTTTATTAGAAACAAAGATAATTGTGGGATCCAGTAAATTTCAACCAAGCCTCTTTCGTTACTCATCATTAAGATTTTGTCAGTAGTGAAGGAAAAACTTCAAGAGTATTGTGCTACTATATATTCAAGAAGTGGTGTGAATTAGACGGGGATACAAGAAAATCTTAAGAACTTTTAGACAATTGGAATTCCCAAGATTTTACAAAAATTACAAAAAAAAAAACAGCCTAAAAACGTACGAGTTTTCAACCTTATACACAACATTTACACCCGCGACAAATTTAAAATCCAGTCTTCTCGATATCATTGACAGTTCAATAAAAATGGAACTTGTAAATTTAATTACCTGGTCATTGGTCATGCAAAATTATTTTGTTAAAACACATTCTTATTGCACACATAGGTACTCTGAAGTTGACATCAAGGAGATGCTTGAGTTTCTGATTGAGAATATCAATGTGGTTTATGGAGACCAGGTATTCCAACAATCTATTGCGAGTCCCATGGGTACCGTTTTAGCAGACTTATCAATATATTCATATGAAGCAGGTTTATGCAAAATCTTATTTGTGAAAAGAAGAAAACACTTGTTGTGGCCTTCAAATCGACATTTAGATAAATCGACGACGTGTTGTCAATTAACAATGGTAATTTCTATTCCTACGTCGATACGTTAAATCCTGGTGAGCTTGAGATAAAAGATACCACAGATTCTGACACTTCTGTTTCATAATTGGATATTTTGCTTTAAAAAGACGCTAATAATAATATAACAACCAAGCTATATGATACCAAGCTATTCAATTTGTAAAGTCATGAAGACACTAAAAGAGATGGAAATTCACATTTTGTTTTTAAATATTTACATTTGCAGTGCTTTTCTAGTAAGTCAACAGTAAAATTGATTTGAAAACTATTTTCGTGTATACTTCTCACGCGTAGAAATATACACGGAGAAACGTACGTTAACGAAACCTCACACGGAGGCTGCAGCAACGTTAGTAAAATGCAACAATATATGGCAGCGAGAAATTTAAATATTATGTATAATTATATTTTAGTTGCTTCCAAATATAACCAATTAAATTTTTGGTCATAAGTTGTAAATTAAATTCCTGGACTATATCCGTTGTTTTGCGGTATCAAGGCGAAAGGGTCAGGGGTTCATGTATGGTAGGGGCACTACTGATTATTGCTGAATAATGAATATTCCTGATTAGTTGAAATGAATTTTTTGTTCCCTTACCCTGTGTATGGGTATTAAGTAAACAAACTAAGCAACTGCTAAGTGTATTTTAAAACATGAATCAAATTCATTCACTGGAAAGTTGATGCATAATACTCAGGTGACCTTTAAGGCCCATGGGCCTCTTGTTCTATTTATTGTTGTTTTAAAGTTTCAAGTTGCAATTGCTGTACTGAAAGGAAAAAGAAACGCATAATAGCCTAATAGCGAGATATACTTAACTATGTGGCTGAAAATTATGAAAATTTGTCAAATTTGTATTTTGATTACTGTGCACTTAAATCGCTGGTCAAAATTATTCAACCATGAAATGTATGGCGTCACGTAGGGGAAGTGATAAAAATCCAAATACACGTGCATGTTGATGATGACAATTTTGTGATCACATTTTGTAGTGCCAAGAGATGCATTAGAGTTATAGACATCGTTTTTCGGTATTTGCAGTCGGTAAAATTTTCTTGCAATCATGGTATTGTTGACGGAAGTTACATGGGGTCTAGTAATTGAGTTGCATAACTGAATAAAAAGGCAACATGTTCTTGTGCAGTTTGTTTTTAACTCCTCAATCAAAAAAGGTTTTTCGATTGTCAGAGAGTAACTTTAAAGGTTTCCAACCAACCATGACACTGACGTTGGCGCGTAACAACGTCACATCAGGAGAGGGCTTTTCATCATGCAACCTAGGTTACTGTCAAGTCATTATCACTGAAACCAATATTTTTACAGCAGACAATCATACTCATATTTTCACCATAATACTGACAGAAACTCTCTGCTCTAATTTGATATGCAAGCTTGGCAACTTTGCGTCGATTTTACTCTCACACACGCACATACGCACCGTATGCGTAACATTTTTTAGCATGTTCACACTGGGAAAATGTAGCCAGTGTTTGTCGAGACTTCCTTACAAACATTCATGAGTACCAAATCGGCTAGGTTCTATAAATTCTATCCTAAATCGAAAATTTGTGATATTCATTGGGCGGGGAGATTTGTTGGCTTTGAATAACACAGCTACTTTCAACCATTAAGACTACCATTGGAAGGCTTGAATGATAATCCTATGAGAAAGATAAATGTTCCGGTGAACTCAATGCTCAAGAAAATCAGGGCTGTTACTGATGTGCAAGGGAGATGATGATAATTTTTGTTTTAATTTTTGGGGGTATTGACATATCAATTTCAATAACTCGGGCATTATAAGTCAAAGTCACACAAGATTTCGGTTACTTGTTGTTTAAAGGTGTAAAAATTGTTTGATAACAATACTCGAAAACATATTGGAAGTAAAAGTTAATTTTATTCAAAAGTTATTTATTCGTTTATTTTTCTTTTCAGTATACTTTTCTTTTGTTTTAATTAAGTATAAACCAAAAAGCTACAGTCTCGACAGAGACCTTTGGTTGTTGAGATCATGTCATCTTCCTGTTTATTCATGTGTCTGGGGGTACTGTACAAAACAAATCTTTGTCAGAGTTTTCTCAGCAATTACAACTAATCAAATGCTTAAAATTTTAGCACATTCTTTGGTGAGGCATGCCATATTGGTGGTATTCATTTTTGTTAAAAACTAAAGGTCAACTTCCTGTTTATCCTTGTGTCTGCCCATGGCTGAACTTGTGTATATGTATTTAAATATTATTATAATTACAATTATAGTATTATTATTGTATATGTTAAAAATTCACATTAGAGTGGTGGTATTACTCGTGAGCATTCACTCACAGACTTCTTCTTTTTAATGTTTTACATCATTAAATCCTTTCAGCATGTTCAGGCTTTTGAATTTTTACTCTTGTTTCAACTAGGAAAAGGAGTCTTTGCTGTAAAGGATTTTAAAGAAGGAGAATTTGTCCTTGAGTATGATGGCGAATACATAACCAGGGAAGATGGCAAAAAAAGAGAGGAAACTTACCCACTATCATTGGGAGGATTTATATCTCAATGTTTTTAAATCTGTAATCTCAAAATTTTACTTAAAGTGTGTTCCTAACATATTCTTTGACTCTTTCCACAACAAAACATTCCTCATTATTGTTGCTAATAGTCCTCCTGACCCTGATATTGTAATCATCAAACAATTCGCATATCTATACTGCCATTTTGGTTTCAAAGATAATTCAGTCCAATATGCTTCGTTCAGATGTCAAATCCTAGAGAAATTTTTCGACATCTTTTTTTTTGCAGTTGAGATAAGAATTTGGAAGAATTAATCAAGAATAATAGTAACTAGCTAGTTACTACTATTTCAATGGGTGGCTCTGTAGCTCTCCGGTCTATCAATATATATTTTTTTCGGAGAGCTACAGATCTGCAGCTAGTTGTTACGTAATACATCCAGCTTATGATAATACGATTCAACAACAGGTGTTTGTTCTTTTTACTTTATAATATTAATGAAATTTAAGCAAGTAAGTCAGTTAAAATATATGTTATTTAGACTGTGTATGATTTTTAAAATCAAAAAGCCCATCAGACTTCTTGAATTTTGATTTTCAATGACATTACATCAAAATTCACTGGCCTCGGTCTTTGGACCAGTGAGTTTTCGTGAAGACTGTAGTTACATACTTTCAAGCAAAAGATGAGTTTCAATTGTCACTACTTTGTGTGCAATGAGGGGTGGATAATTATGATTGCTTCTCATTGTGCTGAACTCTTTCCAATCAATTTTCCTGTTGGCCATAAGTTAATTGACTGATCTCCTTTATAACTTAATTCTTTCAAGAAGTAGCTGTTGGGTCACTCATCAATAGCCCAAAAGCTATTAGTACAACATCTCTTCAAGAGATACAATACTTGATATAGTGATTACTTTACTTAGCGGAATTCTTTTGTGATGGAGGTAGAAAACATATGTTGGATGGGGGCAAATGCACTATTGAATACAAGTCAAGATCATTGAATCATTGTAGAATTTATAATGACAAATAAGAAAAAAAAATCCTGGTGGAGTACATTGCTAAACAATTAGAACCAGCCTAATTAATTTTTGAGAGAACCTAATCCTAAAATGTTACATTTTTTATGATATTTTTAACTTATAGCAGGCTCTTATTAAATTTTCATTGAAAACTGTCATATTTTAGAGCTGATAAAATATTCTAAACTTCCCTTTTTTGACAGTCAAATTCTTTAAGTTCAATTCTTTGCAATACAATTGTACCTTTGGTATAAAATTGTTCGAATCATTCGATTGTCACTAGTGACTAATGTAAACATGCAATGTCATATGCCCCAGTAATCTCATGAGATTTAGAGCTTTTTTACAATTAACTACCTGGCAAAAGAGCAGAAGAAAGTTGGGTAACTGTGTACCTACTTGTGATATTAATATGTATTTGGTAAATGATTTTTACATGAATTGTATTTGATCAGAAGAGTTCAGTTTAATATTACCACTGCATCCAGTGGAATTTCACCCTTGCAAGTTGCGCTTCTTTTCGTTTTGTGAATGGTACACTAGTGTGCTTTGTTATAATAACAGTATGGTATGATTTATGAATGGTAGGTTTTGTTTATGCACACAGTTTGTTTTGTTTTGTAAGCTTGGGCATTATGATATTAGATTCGATCACATACTGACTTCTTGTCATATCCGAAGTTGTTGCATAATGCTCAGGTGACCTATAAGGCCAGTGGGCCTCTTGTTAGCTCACCTGAGCCGAAGGCTCAAGTGAGGTTTTCTGATCAAAATTTGCCCGTCGTCTGTCATCGTTAGCTTCGTCCCTGTCGGCGTTGTAAACTTTTAACATTTTCATTTTCTTCTCAAGAACTACTGTGCCAATTTCAACCAAACTTGCCACAAAGTATCCTTAGGTAAAGGGAATTAAAGTTAGTACAAATGAAGGGCCACGCCCTCTTCCAAGGGGAGATAATGATGAATTAGTGAAAAATTAATGGCTAAAAAAATCTTCTTCTCAAGAACCACTGGGCTAGGAAAGATGAAACTTGTATGAAAGCATCCTCAGGTAGTGTAGATTCAAGTTTGTTCAAATCATGACCCCCCGGGGGTAGGGTGGGAGCACCATGGCCTACCAAAGTTTTACATAGAAGTGTGTAGGGGAAATCTTTAAAAATCTTCTTTCCAGGAACCACTGGGCCAGGAAAGATGAAAATCATGTGAAAGAATCCGCCGGTAGTGTAAGTTCAAGCTTGTTCAAATCATGACCCCCGGGGGTAGGGTGGGGCCACAATGGCCGACCAAAGTTTTACATAGGAGTATATAGGGAAAATCTTTAATAATCTTCTTCTGAAGTACCACTGGGCCAGGAAAGATGAAACTCTGATGTGGAAGCATCCTCAAGTTGTGTAGATTCAAGTTTGTTCAAATCATGACCCCGGGGGGTAGGATGGGGCCACAATGGCTGACCAAAGTTTTACATATGAGTATAAAGGGAAAATCTCTAATAATCTTCTTTTGAAGTACCACTGGGCCGGGAAAGATGAAACTCATGTGGAAGCATCCTCAAGTTGTGTAGATTCAAGTTTGTTCAAATCATGACCCCCCGGGGATAGGGCGGGGCCACAATGGGGAATCAAAGTTTTACATAGAATTATATAGGGAAAATCTTTAAAAATCTTCTTCCCAAGAATCACTGGGCCAGGAAAGATGAAACTCATCCTTAGATAGTGTAGATTCAAGTTTGTTCAAATCATGACCCCGGGGGGTAGGATAGGGCCACAATGGCTGATCAAAGCTTTCATATAAGACTTGAAAGGGAAATCTTTAAAGATTGTCTTCTCAAGTACTTCAAAGCCATGTTTATTGATATTTATATGGAATCATTCTCAGGTAGTTTTGATTCTAGTTTGTTCAAATTATGACCCCCAGGGGTAGGGTGGGGTCACAATGGGGGATCCAAGATTTACATTAAATATTAATATCTAAAAAAAAAAAATTCTTCTCTAGAAAATCAAAGCCATGATAAGTGATACTAGTATTTATATAGAAGCATTTATGGGTAGTTTAGAATTAAGTTTGTTCAAATCCTGATTTAAATTTATTCAAATCATGGCCTTTTGGGTGAGGGAGGGAAACAATGTGGAATCAAATTCAAATTTCTATAAAGTTATCTACATGTATAGGAAGAAAATGATTTTGAAATATCATTTTATCAAGAACTCCTAGCCGATTTGCTCAGGTGAACGATGTGGCCCCTAGGCCTCTTGTTATTAATCATGTATTTCTTTAAAAGTAGTACTAAATGTCAGACTAAAGATTATTGTTCCCAGATTTCGAAAAAACAAATGGACATTAAATCTCATCTGTTTGTCAATCTCTCCACTTTAATGTCATAACTTTTGATTGAGAAGATCTAAGGCTTTCATATTCACATGTGCATTACCTGGGACAAGACCTTTCCAAATATACTTTTGGCCCCATGACCTTGAAGTTTCACCAACTTTTCAAAAATGGGATTTATTTTCATTATTTCAAAGAATGCATGAGTAGTGCATTTTAGTATGTCAATTGGAACCTTTCTGGCTATCTATATTAAGCAACTGAATGGTTACAAAAAATTACTAATATAATATGTAACTAATGAAAATTTGGTGGCATATTTTGTAATTTCAAGTTTGTTCAAATCATGACCCCCGGGGACAGGGTTAGGCCAAAATGACCAACCTACATTTTACATAGAAATATAAAGTTAAATTCTTTAAAAATCTTCTCCTCAAGAATTACAAAGCCATAATTCATCATATTTATAAGGAAGCATGCTGAGGTAGTTTAGATTCAAGTTTGTTCAAATCATGACCCCTAGGGGTAGGGCTGGGCCAAAATGGCCGATTTAAGTTTTACATAGAAATATATTATAGGAAAATTCTTTAAAAATCTTCTTCTCAAGAATGACAAAGCAATAATTCATCATATTTATATGGAAGCTGTGATGTTCAGGTAGTTTAGTTTCAAGTTTGTTCAAATCATGACCCCCGGCAGAAGGGCGGGGCCAAAATAGCTTACCAAATTTTTACATAGATATATAGGAAAATTCCTTAAAAATCTTCTTCTTAAGAATGACAAAGCCATAACTCATCATATGTATTTGGAAGCATGCTGAGGTAGTGTAAATTCAAGTTTGTTCAAATCATGACCCCCCAGGGTAGGGCGGGGCCAAAATGGTTGACCAAAGTTTTACATAGAAATATATAGGAAAATTCTTTAAAAATCTTCTCAAGATTGTTAAAGCCATAATTCATCATATTTATATGGAAGCATGCTCAAGTTGTGTAGATTTTAATTGTTTAAATCATGACCCCCCAGGGGTAGGGCTGGGCCAAAATGGCCAACCAAAGTTTTACATAGAAATATTTATAGGAAAATTCTTTAAAAATCTTCTCAAGAATGTTAAAGCCATAATTCATCATATTTATTTGGAAGCATGCTCAAGTAGTGTAGATTTATATTGTTCAAATCATGACCCCCAGGGGTAGGGCGGGGGACAATATGGCCGAACAAAGTTTTACATAGAAATATAACGGAAAATTCTTTAAAAATTTTCTCAAGAATGTTAAAGCCATAATTCATCATATTTATCCTGAAGCATGCTGAGGTAGTGTTAGTAAGATTCAAGTTTGTTCAAATCATGACCCCCCGGGGTAGGGCGGAGCCAAAATGGCCGACCAAAGTTTTACATAGAAATATAACGGAAAATTCTTTAAAAAATCTTCTCAAGAATGTTAAAGCCATAATTCATCATATTTATATGGAAGCATGCTCAAGTAGTGTAGATTTAAATTGTTCAAATCATGACCCCCCAGGGGTAGGACAGAGCCAAAATGACCGACCAAAGTTTTTTAAAGATATACATTGGAAAATCAATTTCTTAAAAAATTGCAAATCCATGATTGGTCATTGGACTACTTTTGGATTCAAACTTTACAATAAAAAGTTATTTTCTACTTTCTCCTACCCTTAGTGCTCAGGTGAGCGATGTGGCCCATGGGCCTCTTGTCTTATTTTTGTATTTTTACTCCACCCTATACATGCTATAAGCAGTTAACCTTACTTTAGAATATCTCAGGTCCTGATTGGCTTACTGTAAATGTATTATATTTGGCGTGTACAATATTTGGCGGAAATTGAATTTTCAACAAGTTGGCGTAGATTTGATTTAGCGCTTTTTAAATGTTCTTTACATTAATCTTTATACACAAAGCATTTAGCGATGTACTTCATTTAGCGGAGGCTGCTTTCCGCGAAAGGCGCTAAAAAGAATACACAGCCAAATGTAATACGTTTACAGTATATAAAATCATCAAACTTTGTCATCTTGGGTTTTCAGAGAATGCTGATCAAAAAGTAGGTCAAAAAGTAGTGACCTTTTTTGTCATTTTATATGCTATATGCATATATGTTATATTTAGGTATTTTGGGGTAGTTATTGGTTTAAAATCATCAAAACTTTGTCAGTTGATGCATCTTGGGTTCTCGGAGAATGAGGATCAAAATATAGGTATTGATCTACTTGTGACATTTATGTCTATAAAAAGTATTCTAGGGTACTTATTGGCTTAGAATTGTCAAACTTTTTCAGTTGATGCACCTTGGGTTTTGGGAGAATGTTGACAAATATGTAGGTCACTGAGTCCCACTTTTGAATATCTTATTGGCTTAGAATCATCAATCTTTGTCTTGATTAATGCATTTTGTATCTTGCATTTAAATACCTTCAGCCCTAACTGATTAAGAATCATCAAACCTTGTCAGTTGCTGCATCTTGGGTCATAGGATAGATTGTATAATCAGAAGAGAGATTCAAGGCCCTTGGGCCTCTTGTTTAAAAAAAAATCAGTATAATTTGTTTTTTTGGGGGGGAGGGGGTTTGGTTGTGTTTTTACTCAGTTTATCAGTTTGATATTCACGACGTCAAGCGTTACATCGCAATATTTTTTTATGTCGTTCTTAAAAATGCTTTATTTTTCAATATAAAAGCAGTTAAATGCTATTAAATTACCAGAAAATGAACCCAAAGACATATAATTTTTCCATATAGATTTATTTAAATCGATTCTAGTTTTAAATACCAGAGGTTAAACAAACTCATCTGCAATATTTAGAAGTTATAGATATTTTTAAAATCAAACCTTTGTCTGAAAACGAGCCCATAACAACATTTTTCCAATGCAATTCAATAGAATAATGTCGAAAATGTTACTATAACAATGACATCTTTGGAATTCAATTATGCAAAAACGGTGCAGACGAATTTTACAAAATTTTCAGGGAATTAAAATCAAAGGTAGAGAAATCATATAATTAATTTTCATGGTATGTTTTTCGGACACTTTTAAAAGCCTTGCAAACCCTCAACTTATGGTAAATTAAAAGATGCTTTGTTACAATTGTCTGATATATTATTGTTCTTGGTTTTTTCAAGTTGTATAAATTTTTTTCAGTATTGATGCTACATTTTCTACAAGGATTGGGAGGTATGTTAATGATTCACCAAGCGCTGATCCTAATTGCAACACTGAAATGTTGCGGATACAGATGGAGGATCGTCATCACTTGGTTCTCTTTGCAAAGCGATATATACATGCAGGAGAAGAAATCAGATATGATTATGGTGTTACAGGCTTATCTTGGAGAAAGGTAAGTCTTTCACGTTAGTTGAAAGCACAATATATTTAACATTTGGCTGCATATAACAATTATTACCAGCTACATGTAATACTGTAAACATGGCAAAGCTTATCTAATCCAGACGCCATAGGTTCATAAAAGATAATGGCCAGATTATACAATATTATCCCGATTCCAATTTGTTACATAATTTTGTGTAACAGTTTTTGATTGATGAATGGTGTTGTCATAAGAGACAGAAATTTATGAGAAATTCAAATATGAGGTTTGTTCGTAAAGTTTGGGGACTCCTGTCATAACTTTTTGCTAAACGTTATTCAATTTCCAAATTTGGTAGTGAATGTTTCTTCTAAAAATTTAAATGAAATGCATGAAGAATTTTTGAAATATTATTTATTATGGCGTCGAGCTTTAGCTCGAGACGACATCTAGTCATCAGTCAGCTACTGAAAGCGTTCGGTAAACCTTGGCTGACTACGCTACCCTTTCTATGAAGCCACCCGATGAAACCCAAATGGATTTTTACGCGACCGAATGTGTCCGATTGTTGATGCTTCCGCAGAATAAACCGTCCGTGCTGCCCCTCTTTTTAAATCTTACTATAACATCGCAAACTGTTCCACGACGTAAGTTGAGTGTATTGGCAATATGCTGTAATGTATATCCCTCATTCCTCATTGACACAATAATATTTTTCACATCAGAGTTCAATTCTTTCCTTTTTTCGCCATTTTTGAAACTGTAAACAAATTTATCAAAGATACTGCAGATGACAGTCTAGCTTCCAGAAATTACATAACAAAAAATGTGGGGGAATTCCAAAATACTAAAAATAGAACAGACAACAACACCGTTTGAAGGTAACCAATACTTATATTCTACGGTAATTTTTTTATTCGCCGCCATGTTGATTTTTGCCGGTGAATTATGGCACCTGCCTGTACCACTAGACCAAGGGGCTGCTCTACAAAGATGCAAATTATATGCAATCATAATGTCACATGTATATATTCATGTTCGGTATTGTCAAAATTGTACACAATCCATGGTGTTTGTTTTATTTAGCCTTAATTAAACAGATCTAATAGATATAATAAGAACATAATGTCCGCCAAGAACCTGTTTTATACGCAATAACTCTCTTCATGCCCCTGTGCTAAAAATAGCAACATGTAATACCATAAATACTGATAAAACAAAAGGGGCGGGGCACTTTGAGAGGGTGAGAAAGGTCCTAGGGAGTTTAGATATAGAATTACATTGCATAAGCTCAAAATCTTTAAATAAAAGTGTTACACACAGACAGAATATATAAATTTACGACCTTGAAATTTGACCTTTTGACCTCAAAATCAATAGGGGTCTTCTTTAGTCCATAGGGAGTTGCTATGCTAAATTTCATTGCAAAAGCTCAAAGGGTTGAGATATCGTGTGGAAACGAAAGCATTACAGACGGACAGAAAGACGGACGGACAAACCCAAATTAATACATGTATCCCCCACTTTTCAAGCGGGAGACAAAAAGGGGAGGAGATAATTGTTTTAATAATTTTCGAAGTTTCAAAACTTCACAGCTATGCTGTGTTCCTATTGCATTATTTAAACATAATTAAACAGGTTGGGCACAGTTCCTTTTTCGGGGAAGTATTACTGTAAAAGGGAACTATTACTCTTTTCAGTAATAAAAAACATTACTGAATTCGGGAATTTTCACTCATTTAGCCTCTATTCTTGTGTTTGTTTTGTATAAAAAATAAAGTGCAAGAATATTTTCACATTCTCTAAATAAGTTAGGGTGTGCTCAAAACTGCAATATTTATTGCTGCAAAAAGCTGAGTGATGAAATATTTCTATGATAAAGATTTCTTACGGTAGCTTACGTAAGTTAAAATTGTGATAATGGATACGTTCAGCACTTGCTTACTCGTTCATGAGATTATTATTTGAAATATTAAATTTCAAACAACATACTTTAAAAATTGTCCTGGCCCAGGATCATGAAACAGACTTAGACTTAAGGTAGGATTCTTCTCTGGTTTCTGACTAGATGAAACATTCAAAGTATATTTGCTTATATGTCTTTTATATTGAGGTGTTAGTGTATTTGTGTTAAGATTATTTTTTAAAATTTTATTTTATTTTTCTGGAGTCACTCACTTGACCTATTTGCAGATCTTTTGAAATTGTTTTTCTTGTTCGACGCCATTGAAGCCTTTCGGGCTTTTGATTTTAGACTTTTTTTTAAAAAATGAGACAAATCAGATCATGAACATGATGGAGCAGGTCCAAATTTCATTGTTTATGATTTATACACTAAATAATGTCTGTAGTCATATTTTCTGTGAAAATGCACAAAAAATTTTGATGTCCATATTTAGAATTGTTACATTGCCTCATAAATTCTTTAATCATGACTGCCTTATTGAGAACAATAGACAAACATGTGCTGACCATGTATAATGTCAGTAAAAAAAGTCAGGGTGTCCTCATTATCATATGGAAATTGAAAATTTGTGATGAACCTTGCCTTAGAAAACAGATTTGTACATCTTTAATACGTACTTATATAATCATAAGTAAAGTTTCAAAGATTATGGAGCTTTATTGACAGTAGGACCATGTTATTGGGAAAATTTTAACTGGTTAGGAATTTGATAGCAAAAAATGAATGAAAATACTGGATTATGTGTTTCACTTATAATGCATTGTTAGAATTTTTACTAGCCTAAGGGGCTACCTCTGTGTAGAAAAATTTCTGTAGGGAAAGGTTCGGGCCACAATAGGGAATACAATTTGTACATTGTAATACATTGTAAAATTCTTTTAAAATGTTCTCAAGATCCACTGGGTCAGATAAGCTGAAACCTACTTTGAAACCTCCCAGGAAAATATATAAGCTTCTAAATTGCAAATGATGACCCCCAGGGGTAGGACAGCTAGGGCTGCAGTAGATAATACAAAAGGGTAAATCTGGTAAAGATTACTAACTTACTATATATAAGGTTAGTGATGTGGTCCATGGGTATTTTGTTCTTTTTAAAAAGAACTGTTTTCTTAATTTAACTGCATGAAGACCTGTTTGATGCTCATGCAATGAATTTTTTTTCAGCTTATAGATTATATTTGCTTTATTTAGGTGCCTAAAGAACAAGGAAAAACAGCAAAAAAGATAAAGGAAACTGATCAGGTAAGAATACTGAATGTGTATATTATTTGGTGTATTCAAAATTAAGCACTATCAATGCAGGATATGGAGTGGCTGGCGTACACATGTTTGTGCTGTATATTCCATTAAAAATGATTTCTTTACAGTATTCATGAATAAGTGCATCATTGCCTGCGCCAAAGCCATTCAAGTATGAAGCCATCTAATTTAAGTACACGTACAGTACATTTTAGCTCGTCTTTTATCTAGCATTTTTCCTTAAGTTCTGTGCAATCGATATTACCAGTTCACTCATACTGGTATATCCTGAATGCATTCTCTACAATAGTGTATCATCAATATGTATCGGCAACAGCTGTCACTTGCCAGAAGAGGGTGCAAATTTAGAACTGTACTTTGCACTTTCAGCCTTTTAACAATCTGGGGGAACTTGATCATATTAGCACCTACATAATATAGAACCTCAATTTATACAGTCTCATCTGATAGACCCTATATTCTCCACACTCCGCAGTGGCTTTAAATCGACAACGTAAGGCTCAACTCTTTAATTCGCAACTCTAGATTAAAACTGTCTAGGCACTGAGCCACACAAGTGACTTGAAATAATGATTGATTGACTATGTTGTATGCCCCTCTTAAAAAATTTCATTCGCATGGAGACACCACCACTTGCCGGTCAAACTGATCGATGGAGAGCTGCAAATTTTGTCCTATACTCAGCACTCAGACAGACCCATTGAGGAGGGAGGGATATTTTTCATGCCAGCTCCTAATGTGACATGGGACCTTGGTTTATACAGTCTCATCCAAAGGACTGATCTCCATGTCCCACAGTGGGATTCGAACTCTAGAGCAGACGCTCTAACTTCTGTGCCACAATGGCAAATATTATTGTGAATTCTAAATTGCAATACAATTTTTAATTCACTAAAGTTTAATTGGGCTTTTCTGATCAAATTTGTTGGCTTTCTATCTTTGTTTGCATTGTCATTTATGTTGTTGTAAAAATGTTAACTTTTCATTTTCATCATCTTCTCAAGAACCACTGGGTCAATTTCAACCAAATTTTGCAACAAAGTATTCTTTGGTGAAAGTGAATCAAGTTTGTTTAAATGAAGGGCCACACCCATTTCAGTAATGTGTATTTATCATATTAAAGTGTATGATAATTTTTTTTGTATAAAATGTAGGCAAAAATACGAAAATGGCGACATTTTATGACGTTACAGCGCAACTGAGAACAGTTCAGTTTTATTTCTATGTTGTAATGACACCTTTTAAGACTTGAAATGACCATAGAAGAAAAAAGATTATAAAAATATTACTGTATCTTAAGTATACAAATGAAATAGGAGTTTTCTTAGTAAAGTTTTTTCTGATCGAGTCCCTTGGGAGTACAAAACATACAGACAAACTCCTAATGTAATAGTAAAGGACACTGTCACAGTAGACCGCAGATATGAGATTTTCTATTAGTTGAATAATGGTGAGAATATTGTCCATAACTTATTAACAAATCTATAGAAGATCACATGAGGATGCCAATAGGTTCTTTGGCTGTTTATGGAGATTAAAGAATGTGTATCAGTGAAATTCCTAAATTTAAGTTGAACTCATCCAACTTCATTTTTAGCAAAGATAAAATGTGACGCTGTTTTAGACACTTTGACGTTATAAGTCATGCGCCATAAGGTAATACAATGCATGGCAGAAAATCTCATAATTTGTTTATTTATGCATATATTTATCTGGAATTTGCTGTGTAGAAATATTTATCACTGAGCAGATTTATTATGTATTAATGATCCATAGTCAGTACATGTATCTCTAAAGCTCTCCACAATCTCTTGTGTATATTCTTTAGAATATCTATCATCCTCAGCCAAGAATCTCACAGAGAGTGATGATGGTGAAGCTGTTGTACCTTCAGCTGATTTTGATTAAATATACAAATGGCAAATTCAGAGTATTGTGTTAGGGTCTTTTGATAGTTGATCAGAAATGGCTCAGATAAATTACACAGTTCTTGGGAATTCAGTACATGCATGTATATGAAATAGAAACTTGTATTATAAACTTTAATAAATCAAGGCTCAACATTTTTTATAGAAAACAGAAAAAACTTCTGAAACTCTAACCTTCCTGCAAAGGTGTTATTGGAGCAGGAATTTCAGAATCATGGATAGTTCCTCCTGCTGAGCAAGCCTTTGGAGATGGAATGTTCACTATTCATTAAAAAAAAACATTAAAAATAAATGTAGTAATGTAAACCAAATATCTAAGAAATAAGGTATAGTTCTAAAACATCTATCAGGATATATATAGGATCTCCCATGGTTTCTGGTTTGATATGATTTTTATCCAACAAGTTGTTTGTTTTCTATCCCCGAGCTTTGGCGAGAGTCTTTTAATAGTTGATCAGAAATGGCTCAGATAAATTACACAGTTCTTGGGAATTCAGTACATGCATGTATATGAAATAGAAACTTGTATAATAAACTTTAATAGATCAAAACTCAACATTTTTGTATAGAAATAGAAAAAACTTCTGAAACTCTAACCTTCCTGCAAAGGTGTTATTGGAGCAGGAATTTCAGAATCATGGATAGTTTCTCCTGCTGAGCAAGCCTTTGGAGATGGAATGTTCACTATTCATTAAAAAAAAAAACATTAAAAATAAATGTAGTAATGTAAACCAAATATCTAAGAAATAAGGTATAATTCTAAAACATCTATCAGGATATATATAGGATCTCCCATGGTTTGTGGTTTGATATGATTTTAATCCAATGAGTTGTGTGTTTTCTATCCCCGAGTCTTGGCGAGGGGATAGAAGACACACAAGGAGTTGGATAAAAATCATATCAAACCACAAACCAAGGGAGATTCTTTTTATCACATATTTTTGTTCACTATAAATGTGTATTTTGTCGTTATTTCTAATCCATAGTTCCTTTTCGGTTACCTTGGACCAAATAACGTAATAAATAAAATTACGCTGTATGAAATAGATCGTACAAATATAAAAGAAAGAAAATATTTCAGCACTTATTTTTTTTGTTCAGGAATAAAATTTTGTTAAAATACATCAAATAAAGTGAAATTTGACAAATTAAGCCATTCTCTCTATCATACACATGTATCTGTTTATTTACATCAAGTCGCGCAGCGTAGGAATACATAGTGTTGTTACGAAAACGATATCACATGAGCTATATCAACAGGATAAAGGGGAAAATATGTGATAAAAAATAATACTGTTTGGTCATCAGATTGAATTCCAACAAGAGGCCCACAGGCCTTATAGGTCACCTGAGTATTGTGTAACAAATTTCAAACAATTAAATTTGGTTCATGTTTTAAACCAGAGGTTATTAAATTCACAATTCACAATTTTGAAAGAGGCACCATTGCTTATCATAATTAAAAATACTCTACTTACTCAATACCCAGAGGTAAATCAGAGTTACAAAGAGAAAATGTTCTTCCACTTTATAACCAGTTGTCCACCTCACCCAAAAAAGAACCACTGACCCTGGGCCCACATATTTCAAAATTTTGCAAATTTTATCAAAAAATGGTTGATTAATACTAAAGAGCAGGTTTCGATGCATTAATTTATTTTTCAGACTATGTACCCCACCACTCGGGACATAGAAATATCCCTTTTGCGTGAAGGTATATTGCTGCATAAGTAAGGGAAGTTGACGATAGAAAAGTTAATAAAAGTCATCACGTTTATCATATAGCTCGGTTGTTAGATTACCATTTGTGTCTTAGAACGGTTTCTTTTTCCCTATTATTATTTTTCTTTAAAATTTTGTGCTCCTGATTTCTTGGAAATGGCTCGCTTTTTGAAGTGAAAACCTTTTTTGTACAGTAACAATGAACAATTAAGATTTTTACAATTGCAGGTAAATAAAATTGAAAGAAAAGCATTTTAACTGTCATTGAATATATAACAATACACATGGCAAAACAGTTAAAAGTATCATATTGTATTGAAATACAGTACAAAATTCTCAGCCAATACCCAGTCCTAATGGAAGTGTCTTAAAAAATCTTCTTAAGAAGGGCTAAGCCTTTATCAGTCATACTCAAGTAATGTTATAATTTGCTCAAGTGAATACCTCTCGTGATAGGGTTGGCCACATCAGGGGGCATTATGATAGAGTTTTCTTCTCCAGAACAGCAAAGTATTGATTATTTATGTAATTAGTTATTCAGTTTTTTAGATTAATTTAGTGGTAATAAGTTGAAATTTTTCTTGAAGATGTTAAACTCACTTAAACATGTTTAATTTAACTTATTAAAAACTTCTAGTAGCCACTGTAGGGATATTTATGTAAACTTGACATGTGTAGTTTGTAATGTATAATTTTGATCGTATAATCAGTTGATTTTTAAGTAGTAAAAACAATTCAAAATAGCATTTATAATAATATAATAATATTTTATACATTTCACAAGAGTAAACAGGAAGATGAAACAAGGAGTATGGTTGCTGTGATGGGACATTTTCACCAATGCACACCACAACAATTTAGACATGCAGCTGCTGGCACTCAATGTACTAGCATTTGCATTACAGCTATTGTAGCAGCCGCTTTAAGAGCTGTAAAGGACTGGACCTCAGATTTCATAGATGAAGTTCTTGTTGGAGGTGATCAACTTCATTTAGATATTCTTCAGAAGAAAGGCTGGCCATTCAACAGATATGAGTCAATGCTCGATATTGATGAAATACCAGATACAATTCAGTGTCAAATTGGCATAAATGGTATCAAAGCAAGTATAGGAGTTCTTGAAGAAGGTTCATTTGGATATTCTTCATATATTGACACTCTGATAACTTCTGCTTTGGTTAACAAACCAAACCAAAGCTTTATTCTCCGAATGTTTGGCTCAAGCATAGCAATCTTATGCACTGGGCATCAAAAGTATTCTATTTTTGACCCACATGCACGAAACCAAAATGGGGATGTTGATGCAAATGGATTTGCAGGTCTTTTTCATTTTAGAGATTCCTCAGAGATGGTAGCTTATCTCAAACAAATCTCTTCAGGCAGGAATGAACAAATTGATATTTACCCAATTTTAGTAAATATATTATGGAGAACTCCCATAAATCATACTGAAGACTCCTTTGTTCCTGAGGTCACATGCTCTTCAACAACAGACATGCATGATGGGGTACAGGAAACCTCATATAAGTCATGTAAGTGTTTTTTTTTTAAATCAAAATAAGTTCAGTATTAAAAATATTATCTCTAAGAAGAAAGGAATCAGCATTATTGAATGACTGCATCATCCAATATATAGAATGCTTAAGTGAAATATATTTTAAGCTCACTTGAGCTGAAAATTCAAAGTAAGTTTTTAGCTCTACTGGTCTCAGACCAGAAAAGCTTATGCAATAGTAATGCCTCCATAGTCCATCTGTCCGTCTGTCTGTCCGTAAATGATTTTTCAAAATGCTACTCCTACGTAACAGTTTTAGACTACACCAAGATACATAATTCTGTGTAAAGGTTTTGATTTTGATGCCATGGGTACAATAGAAATTAATGAAAATACTTAAAAAAAATTTCTCCATATACAATTTTGGTCTGATTATAAATTATGTTATTGTACCTCATTATAATTATTCTACACAACACGTTATCTGATTGGTTCTAGCTTATCACATGATCCGGCTAAAAAACTTCATATTTCCCGGTTGTCAGCATGCTTTTCCTGATATTCCACCTCTTCGGAACCTAGTGTATTTTCCCGCAATATAGTTATCGTTCGTATAAAGAAAACTCCTGAGAGTAGTCAACGTCACAATAGACTGGTTTATGTCACAAAATTATTGGTGAGAAATGAGTCCAAAGGTTTCAGGAACTTGTACGTTAAAATTGAAAGTGAATTAGAGAGTGGTGCTGAATTTGAAAGTTTTTGTTTGTTTCAAAGGTTTTGCTTGTTTCAGTATAATAAACAATTTAATGAACAATTAAATGTTCGGGAAACATGAAGACTTGTTCAGCCAAAAAATTCTTATCCCCCTCAGACGAAGCCCTCAGGGAATATGATTTTTTGTGGTTGAATAAGTCTTCATATTTCCCTCAGTATCATGGAATAAATACAAATACTTCTGGCTTTTTAGGTCACCTGAGTAACTCAGGTGACGTATTGCTATCCGTTTTTCGTCCGTCGTTGTGCGTCGTGTGGATGTTTCAGAGGTCCGTGTTTGCTCTGCTCTTATTTTGTATATTTGTTTAATGGACGTTGAGATTGAATACTGTTCGTTATTTCCATATCCTTCTTACTGGCTGAAACATGGGTTGAAATAGATGAATAAAGCAATTTGATTAAATGAAACAGTGGTCGGATTTGAAAATAGTACAGACAGTAATTTGATTGGATGAAAGTGACGTAAATAGGTGGCGCTAACTATAGCCATAGAGGGCATTTAAACAGAATTAGAAAACCCCAGGATATGATTGGGTAATTCATAGGATCGTTTTCCGGACAGAACCCATCTTTAAATTTAGCAAATAGACCCTTTATCCAGCATGTCCAGTGGAAGAGTCCATTATGGTCAAACATAATTGTATACAAAGAGCAAGTGGATACTGAAGAATACAATGTACAGTAAATAAATAATAATTAAACAACTTTAACTAACACAAAAGTGTCAGCAAATTAGCTGGAGGACTGGCCATGGCATGAATACTAAACAAGGGAAAGAATTTTTTAATTTTAAATTTCCATTTTCTTTCGTGACTCAATAATTTTTTTAATCAAACCTTGCTAAATATTTTTGAACAAATAATAAAGCATAGACCTTAAAGTTTTATCATGTAATGCGTATTGACAAAAAATAAACTTTGAAACATGGCATAAAAATAACACTGACGACAGCATACTTCTATGTGTCTAGAAACCAGGAAATGCTATCTGGTGGCTTCTAAATTTCAAAATTTTTCCGGGGGGGGGGGGCAATGCCCCTGGACCCCTCTAGCAGGCTCACGCCTTTGGCGTTCACCAAGGAGTACCTTGTATTTTTGATAAAGTACCAACTGGTTCAAAACTTTTTGAAAGCCCTGGTGAATATGCTTAGAGGGCCCCGAGGAAGATCAGTGCATTGTTCTAATCAGGTTACCCTTTAAAAATACAGTATTATTATTAAGATCTTCCATTTCAGACGGAAGACCTTATAGTGATTCTACTATTTCTTTAAATAATTTTTTACCCCTTTTATTGTAAGACAGATTTCTCAGAGATGGCTGGAAAGATTTTCTTGAAATTTTCAGGGATGATAGAGAATGAAAATACGCTTTTATATAATTTTTTATGCATCACATTATAGCATCTTATTTGTATTTTCAAAATGTATCAGTGCCACCAGTAACAAAAACAACTTCCGGTTATAAGAGAAAAACTACATAAACTACATTTTTCTATCATTACAAATACTTTTTATCGATAAAGTATTTGTAATGATTTTTGGATATGTTATATGTTCAAACTGCATATGATTACAGTAACTTCAAATATCTTATTTAAAATATTCACTTCCGGTCGCGTGGTATCCTGTTCTCGAAATGAGAAGTTATCATATAGCTAGATCTCGTAAATGGTCAGAGATTAAGACACCAAACTTACAGGATGGGTAGATATTGATGAGTAGGCATATCTATTTTGGTTAACATTTTTTGCTGTCACTTACGGTTATCAAAGGAAGTGATAAAATAAATCAAATATTTTATCTTTTCTTCATTATAGAATCTTTCTAAGCAATACATTATACCATCTTATTTCCGGTTATGAGAGAAAAACTACATTAATTTAGTATCTAAATGAGTATTTAAATGATTTTCGGACAATTTATTCAGCCTTAAATGTCTAGAGTAAATACAAAAATCTTTTTAAAGATTTTCTTCCGAATAATAAACCATAAAGATTGGGCAACATGGAAGTATAAGGTAAAATACATCACTCCGTTGCTCTGCTCTTATTTTGTATATTTGTTTAATGGACGTTGAGATTGAATACTGTTCGTTATTTCCATATCCTTCTCTAGACAGAAGACCTTAATAATAGTTTTCCAGTTTTCTTGTTCTTGCCAGAGAAGATTGAGGACACTTGGTCCCATCCCATCCCCTGTGGTCATGGTTTAAAAATAACTTAAGGAGAACATTATGTAACTGAAAATAACTTGGTTGTTTTGAAGATCAGAGACTTACATTTTCGTTAAAACTCTTGCATCCTATAGTGGCCCCATATTACCTCCTTGAAGTCATGATTTTTACAATCATGACTCTACAGTATTTGAAACGAAGCTTTCCAATTTGTTACATTAATACTCACCATTTGTATTCCTGATCTATTAATCTGCTCTTCAACCATTTCAACCATGGACTCAACTGAAACACATAGAGAACAAAATGAAACTAAAATCTTTTGAATGCCTTACATCATTTTTTGCTAATATAATATTTGCAATTATAAAGAGCGTACGGCGCGTGTTACTGGCCAGCAAGGGATGTTTACTCCATGGCACTTGATCCCACCTTAGCTCCGATGTTTCGGAGGTCCGTATTTGCTCTGCTCTTATTTTGTATTGTTTTATGTACTTTGAGATTTAATACTTTTCTTTAGCTCCATATATCCTTCTTTCAAGCTTATACATTAAAAAAAATATTTTGATGTATATTCCATCCCATTTAGGACCAAATTGTCACTCCTTATCTGTAACTTATACTGTACAGTATTCTTAAATATACATATATAAATTAAACACTTTTTTTAGTCAAAAATGATTTACAAACAGAAAAAAAATGCTATTTTAATCTTTCAAGAGATACTAAGAATGTGAAAAATATATATTAATTTTTTAAAAAATTCAAATGATTAAACAGAAAAAAAAAAATCATGTGGTTAATTTCCTCTTGTAAGTAGACAAGACACAGTTTGGGCAAAACCATGATTTATTATGCAATGTTACAAATGTAAACATAAGTCAATGAAGTAATCATGGGTAATTTCCCATACAACAATGCAAGTTTCACAGGAATACACACACACTCACACACACAACAACAATAAAACAAAACAAACCAAACCAAAAAAATATTTACTTGTTTTAATCACAGAGTCAAATACGTGGATTCTGCCTCAAAGGATTTCTAAGAAAAAATACTTTACATGGCTTTGATATCGACTATCTGAAAAATAATCCCCTTTTGTTCTTCGCGGTTCTGTACACCTCGGCTGATTACAGCTAGATATAGGAAAGCATAGTCAGCCGAGGTGAACCGAATGCGGGAAACACGAAGTTTTGTTGCAGGGCGAACACGACGGTCACGTGACTGCCTCAGCCAATCAGATTCCTCTTTACTTGTGTTTATTATATGAGGTATAATAATAAAACTTGTCTTGTCCCAATCGTATGTGTTTCAAAATCATGCCTAATTTGACCATGTTAATATCTAGTCCCTTTCAATAGATTTTTTTGTTAAAAATCTTGTCTAATCAGGAATGTTGTGTATATATTTTGTATATCTTTTGTATATTCTATGATAGTTGTGCAGATTTTTTGGGACAGACTGATTAATTACAAATCGTCAATCAGGATGATGACAATTATCAGTGACGGGCACCTGTTCCTGTGTCAAATATGTGAGATCGTTGTAAATTCTCTATCTAGAACCTTAGCAGAATAAATTTAAAACAATTATTTTTTTAAGAGCTATATCATGTACAACATTATTAAATTTTTTTCTAAAATAGTAATGTATTAATGATTTGTTCTATTCATGTAAAATAATTTAAAAATGATTTTTTTTAATTTTAAGCTAAAATATCCTGCGTTTTTGACAATAACTTAATGAACAAAATTGATCAGTTATCTTCCGGAAAAATTCTGTTGCATCAATCAAAACTAGATATTTCCATAAAATAAATACACATATAAGCACTATAGAATGGTATGCAGCATTTATTTAAATTTTGATTCGATTATCGGATCGGATCATCAATTTTTATCACTTGAAGAAATTTTTTTTTCTAAATCTAATTTAGAGAAAGTTAAAAATCTGTTTGAATAAATATTTATTTTATAAAATTATAATATAATTTAGACATATTTTAAAGCTACAAAAAGTAAAAAACACAAATAAGATTGAATAATAAATCTTAAGTCAAAATATTGCTTCATTGTTTAGGAAAAATATATGTTGTTATAAACTATATGCTAAATGAAAAAAATCACTAAATTGAGACTTAAATATCTCAGAAAGATAGTGGAAAGGTCACTGAAAGATGGCAGAAAGGTCACTGAAAGTTGATGGAAAGGTCACTGAAAGACGCAGAAAGGTTACTGAAAGTTGACAGAAAGGTCACTGAAATTTAACAGAAATATGTCAGCTGAATGATGACTGAAGTGTCTATTTTAGTATTGAATTCATATTTTTGGATGTCTTCAGTCGTATAAAACACCTGGCCGTGTGACAAATTGAATATCACGCCTTAGTGCGGTATGATAATTTGTCAGTACAGGGAGGTGTGTTATAGGACCAAAGACATCCAAAAATTTGAATTCAATGCTTATATTTACATTCTCTAATTTTATTTCTTCATGATTGTTTATTTTGTTAATCTTAAATTTGAATTTAGCTCCCTTCAAAACTGCCGTGGTTCATAGATGTAAGAGCTGTTTGTGACATCTAATGATGTTTACTTAATGACATTGCAAGGTTAAATAATGCAAACAAACGTTGTGTGGTAAAAAGTGTCAGATTAACTTTTAATGCACATTACGTTAACTTTTCGTTAATTTTTCAGGGTTATAGTTTTTCATAAATACGTTGTATTTCCATTAGTGCGCTCTTCAGAATTAGAGGCGCGTTTGGTTGTCTGACTGGGACAGCATGACATTGCGGATAATACAAAACATTCCAGTTTCAATCCAATTTTAAATGTTTAGTACATTTGTCATTCTAATCAAAGAAAAGAAGAACTAAAAAACATATGAAAGTGAGCGAAAACCATAACTTTATCATCCATTAATTAAAAAAAAAAACATTTCCGACGTATGTGTATTGTCTTTAAATGTACCATACGATAAATGGATACATATGATCAACAATAGATGTTAATAAAATTCCTTGTTCTCTCCTTTCTTGATTTAAATAAAGTCCACAACAACAAAATATTTCATATGCATTTTGTTAGGATTTGGTCATCGAAATTCAACATGTTGTTTACATGTTTATGTTACGTTTGTCCCAGAAATCCTGCGAGATTAGTACATTCTCCGACTTTTTCACAGAAGAACGCACTAAGAACTTTAACTCTTCAATAGTGGAAATAGAACGTATTGAAATGATATGTTTTACATTTTGGTGTTCCTAGAGTATTGAAAATGCATGCAGTTCCTACTGTATATTCTAACGCGCAGTAACAAGGTTTCATGTGTGTTATAGAAATTTAAACGTCATGGAGGAAAATTTATACACCGAATGTAAATATTAAAACAAAGAACTATTTAAACAAAACACTGTGAAATTAATTCAATTTGTGGTCACAGGGGAGGGTGCAATTTGCAAATGGTGGCTACAAAATAAAACAAGAAAACATTGATGTAACCATCAAATTATCGCCCTGGAAATTAATAAAGTAAACAATGGAAATGGTTCTTGATCATCAAACTGCTTTGATATGTGTTGAAAAGGCATGAATCAAAATGATGGAAATGATAGTCTTGTATATTTTGAAAATTTATAGTTGGATGAAAATCGAATAAAAAGATTCCTTTTTGAAACTTTATCAATTCCTCAAGTGAATGCTAGATGCATAAGATATAAATTGAAACTATAGACTCATGCATCAATTATTTTCGAAAATGTATATCACGTTAAGATTATAAAACACGACCTTGAATACAGTACTTTTTTATGACGTAATTAAAATTGATGTTTTAAAAAAATGGACCTGTCGTTTTTTTGATAGTATATGATAAGCAACTTTATACATTAAATATCAAAAACATATACAGTGCCGTGCCGTAAGTGTTTCACATTTACATGATGTTGCAAATTCTAAGTGCATTATCATAAGGTTAAGTAAAGTTTACTTACAAAAATACCACTGAAGATGATACCTTGAAACTTTTAATACTTTGTAGCATGACCCTTGGCTTTTAGAACAGCTTGTACTGTTTAGGTATGGTTCCGTCGTGACACTGTATATAGCCTGGAGTCAACGAATCCAAGATCTGCAAAACAGCATTTACAAGTTCTTGTTTGGATTTAATCCAGTGTTGCTCTTGTCCTAGTCTGATTTTTTAACATTCTCCAAACATTTTCTATTACATAAATATCAGGAGATTGCGATGGCCAGTCTAAACACGGAATATTATTGCCATTTTTCCAATTTTTAGCCCGTTCAGACCTGTGACATTGGCAAATGTCATCTTGAAAAATCCAAGGAGAATTACAAAAATGATTCGCAATAACTTGCCATAAATGATTGTCCAATATATTTATATACTTCTTTGTGTTTAAATCACCATCAATGGGGATTAAGGTACCTACGCCAGAGTAGGAAATAAAGCCCCAAAATGAGACGGTGATACAGATGCCGCCATTATGCACTGAACGCAGTCCTAAACACTCAGGCCTCCACTTTTCATCTGCTTTCCTCCAAACATACACACGTTGATTAGACCCAAGAACAACTTGTGTGTTATCAGAAAATATTATATTTTTCCACTGATTATCTACAGTCCAATTTCTATGGTTGGCTCAGTGTGTAAAGGTTTTTTCAATGCTAAAGTCATATATAAGCACAAAAGAACATGTGTGGCAGCTGAAGGTTCAACAGCTTCACCATCATCACTCTCTGTGAGATTCTTGGCTGAGGATGATAGATATTCTAAAGAATATACACAAGAGATTTTGGAGAGCTTTAGAGATACTGACTATGGATCATTAATACGAAAGGATGATTTTATCAAAAGATATGGCTTTCATTTGTATCAAAATATTCAAGGGACTTTAAAGAAAGTGGAGAAAAGATTATCTCTGAATTCAAAGTTGAGAAGATTGGCTCATCTTTTCTTGGCATTTAAAAAGATGTTTGAAGAAAAAAGAAAGAGACAGGTTAAAGACTGCAGTGAGATGTTTAGTCGAAAGCATATTATGGAGCTACAAGATGCAGTACTGGATATGACTGTGAACAAAAAAACCAAAAAAGTAAAACATTCAATGAAAGTAAATCTTAAGTACCTTTTGAATGATGTTTGTGAAGTAATGCAAGCTAGTTATTTGATTGAAGGGGAAGATGATTTGGCAGAAGAATTGGGAAAATTTGTTGTGATCTCTCGAAGACTGTGGTCTTCATTTTACAAAAATGCAGAGCAGAACCTTAAAATACAACGTGAGGCTGAATTAAGAGCACCTATAAACCTTCCTGTTAGACAGGATCTTTATAAGGTCAGGGAGTACACCAAGCAGTTAATAACAAAATTATCTGGTGATGGATATTCTTTGTATGAAAATGCAGAGTTCTGCAAACTGAGAGATGCACTTGTTTGCAGACTTACAATATTTAATGGACGTAGAGGAGGAGAACCAAGCAGGATGCTCTTATCCGAGTTAACTGATGCTATGAATGACAAATGGATTGATCAGTACAAGAGAGAAAATTTGCAGTTTGAAATTGAAAGAGAACGTTTTGGTGAAACAAAAATCGCATACATCCATGCCTCCAAAGTTGCAAGACTTGTACCTGTTATTATCCCTAAAGATTGTTGGAAGGCACTTGATATCATAACAGATGACGAAGTTAGACGAACTGCAGGAGTCAATCAAAGAAACGAGTTTGTATTTCCAAATACAAAAACTTCTATGAGTCATGTGATAGGATGGGATTGTATACACAGAATGTGTCGAGAGGCAGGACTTCAACGCAACTTTAATGCAACAGGAATGCGCCACTTTCTTGCAACAGAGTATGCTGCATTGAATGTTGACCCAAGTGATCGAGAGATATTCTACAAACATATGGGACACTCTGAAAAAATCAATGAAAATATTTATCAATGCCCTCCAGCATTGAGGGAAATTACACATGTTGGACGTGTTCTTCAACAAGTGGATATGATGGACGATTGTGGAGGTATTTCATTATTTACTATAACACAGTATACAATTATTGCATGATAGTGAGGGAGACATGAAGATTTCTTCGCCCATGAAAAATCATATTCCCCGAGGGCAACGCCCTCGGGGAATATGATTTTTTCATGGGCGAAGAAATCTTCATGTCTCCCGAACATTCATGCAATAATTATTTTATTATACCGAATCAAGCACAATCTAAAAATTATAAAGAGAATCCAATAAATAAAGTAAAATTTGATGAGAACAATATGAGAAACCAATAGGTGTAAATCACACCGCTACTAAAAAAAAACCCTTCCTGACAAGTCATACTGATTTACACACTGCAGAGTAGTACCATTCATTCCCCACTCATGGAAACACTTTTCTAACTATTTAGAGTTTAAGATTTTATATCAACAAAATTAATCATTTAAACAATCGAATTCAGTATTAATCATCGTATTCGCAGCATTGTGACGTCACAGTCGGTGAAACACGACGTGAAACACGTTCTGTACACCTCGGCTGATTACAGCTAGATATAGGAAAGCATAG
This sequence comes from Saccostrea glomerata, assembly GCA_003671525.1. NCBI lineage: Eukaryota > Metazoa > Mollusca > Bivalvia > Ostreida > Ostreidae > Saccostrea > Saccostrea glomerata. The sequence continues at coordinate 10,424 of PRKT01001682.1, read as the reverse complement.
TCAGCCGAGGTGAACCGAATGCGGGAAACACGAAGTTTTGTTGCAGGGATGAGCAGTTGGGACCAGTATGGCCGTTCGGAATACAGAATAGACAGTATCCGGACTACACAGAATTTTTCAAAATGAATTTGTTAAAGAAGTGCATGGGACTAAAATTTACGGACGGAATGGACAAAAGTCCGGAGTACTCAGAGTCCGGATAACACAAATTTTACTGTACATAATGCATCCCTACCCTACCCCACAGATCATAATTTAGACATTTTGAAATCTACACTACCCCATGATCCTTCAATGGACAAACATATTTCAGCTTTTTTGGCCCAGTGGTTCCTGAGAAGAAGATTTTCAAAGATTTTTACTGTATATTTCTATGTAAAACTTTGATTCCCTATAATGGCCAAGGCTCAGGTGAGCTAATAAAACACACTTTGAGCTACGATTGTACCCTGAGAGATATAAGTTTTAATAATCTGTCTATATTGAGTCCATTATTTTCTTTCCATAAAAAAGGTAAACACAATAAAAACATACACAATCATTAAAAATGGCCAAAGATAATGACAATGTGATCTTTGCAGTATTGCTATGCTCTTTATGTAATTGCCATCAAAGAGGAGGAAGAGCAACAGATAAAGCCTGTAAAACTCCGTTAAAGAAGGGTTAGAAGACCTGCACTCAGACGCTTTTGGGTGCGACCGTGGCTCACACAGGAGAGAAGGTAACAGTTTGGTCACTGTTCTAATCTTCTGGACAGTCACTTGAGGATCCAGCAGCATTCCAAAATTATACAAATCTTAACTGGGAGACTGACACTTACAATGATCCAAAGGTATACCATAATCTCATCTTGACTTTTTCAAGGTGAGGTAAATGCAAATTATGGAATAACTGATATAACAAATTATTTTAAAAGTTTTTTTAAATTTCATGGTATTTTAAGTCTAACTCTTTTGTTTTTACTTTCATTTTGCAAAAGTTTGATATCTGCAGGAACTTTAAATATTGATACATGTAAGTTAAATGTGTAAATAAGTCAAAATATTGTGATTCAATTTTATAAATCTTTTTTACTTGGCAAGATAAAGGACTTAAATTACCTCCAAGAAATTGCAAAGTAGTCTTTACAGCCAGCCATGCATCTTCTGTAAAGAACTGTCTGGCATAGTTTTGTAATTTTTTATTCATAAGTAGACTTTTGCTCTGCCTCAATGTTTCTGGCTGCACAGTTACATCCTCCTCTTGAATTTGCCTTGACAAATCCAACAGTTGACAAAATGGAATGTCCTCTGCTACCAGGCCTATAAATTCTGTAATATAGAGTATGAAGATATCAAATGCTAAATAATTAAGTTCGATTAAATCTATTGACTTCACTGTGTCGGTAAACAGTCAATTAAAAAAAATAAATGACAGAGTATAAAAAAGGAAAATTATAAGTTGACATAATACCTTTTAAATTTTTAGGTTTGCATGTATTGACAATAGAGCCCTGACCTAGCATCAGAACATTTTCCCCAGGGGTCATGAATTTTTAAATTCCATTGAACTATTGAAAATCTTCAATAGCGATCACAATGAAAACTGGAAGAGTTAGCATACTTCCTTGAATCAGACAACTTACAATAGAATATGAAAATAAAAGGTGGGTAAACATGAAGCACACAAAGCCTATAGTGTGACAAACAGGAGGCGAAAAATTATATTTCATTTATTTCAAACATTTTCATTGATTATCATAATTCTGTAACATTAAAATATACACTTTTTATTACATAAAATCTAATAATTTTGCAAAAGCACACAAAAAGGGCCAGAAAAGTAATTTTCTCATTTAATAACACTACTGTTTAATATATCGAGTGGGTCTCCATATTTCAAATGTGTATTCTTGTGACTTCTCTTCTGTTACAAACATTGTATTTTGACTTTGCAGTTGTTAAAATATATGTATGGAAGGATATGGAGCTCACTAACAGTATTCAATTTCAAAGCTCATACAACAATACAAAATAGAAGCAGAGCAAACACATCAGAGGTGGGATCAGATGCCATGGTGGAGTGAGCATCCCCTGTTGAAAGGTCACACCCGCCATGTGCTCCTTCTCATGATCGAGAAAAAATGGAAAAATCTGTCATCAATTCAATGTATAAAATATGAACTTTCTAACAATTAGTCATTGTATTGACTATAGAACTTACGAAATTATGATTGCTGATATTCTTGTTTCATCAACACGCTTGTCAATAATTTACCTCATTTTGGAAAATGTTCATACGTAGAGCATTTATTGTGACAAGACCTTCTTTTAAACAAGAAGCCCATGGGCCACATCACTCAAAAATCTTGAATCTAAACTTATCTAACTAAAGATGCTTATATATTCTTTTTTGACTAACTGTGGCATTTTTCACGATAAGTTTGAACTTTTATTATGGTCCCACCCAACCCTGGGGGTCATGATTTTAAAAAATCTGTATCTAAAATACCTGAGAATGCTTCCATATAAACAAAGTCAATCATAACATCGACTTTGCTGCTTTTGAGAAGACTTTTCCTATTATATACTCCAATGTAAAACTATGATTATCTATTGTAGCTCCAACCCTACTGCAGAGGGTCATGATTTGTTCACTATCTGAGGATGCTTCCATATTAAATATGACCAACAACAGCTTTGTTGTTCTTAAAAAATAGATTTTTAGAACTTTCCCATATATTCCTATGCAAAACTTTTATCGTCCATTGTAGCACCTACCCCCCGGGGTCAAGATTTGAACAATCTTGAATCTGAACTATCTGAGGATGGTTCCATATATATATATAACCAATCATGGCTTTGTTTTTCTCAAGAAGATCTTATTTTAAAAATTCCTATATATTCCTATGTAAAATTTGATCATCCGTTATGGCCTCACCCTACCCCTGTGGGTCAAGATTTGAACTATTTTGAATCTACACTACCTGAGGATGCTTCCATATAAGTTTCATTTTTCCTGGCCAAGTGGTTCTTGAGAAAATTTTTGAAAGATGTCATTAATTTTTAATTACCCCCCCCCCCCCTCCTGGAATGGAATGTGGCCATTCATTTGAACAAACTTGAATTCCCTTCACATAAGTATAAGCCGAAGGCTCAAGTGAGCTAAAAAATTAAACTAATTAGGTAATTTCTTTTGAACAGTTAGACTAGGACTTTCATTGTTCACATGTATATTCCTTGTGACAGGACTTCATGTGGATACAATGTACCAACAATTATAAGAATAACTATAAGTAAAAAGAAGAAACATCAACAATTTTATCCCTAAAAAATCACTGATCAGTCTTTTTTTTATTTTACTCATTGAATATATATTAAGTAAACTTCTTTATTCTGCACATACCTTCTAAAGCATCAAGATCAACATCAGTGAAATTTTGATTCTGCAAATTTAAAGTACCTAAAAAAAAATAATATAAGCAAATCTTATTTTTTTTTAAAGTAAATCTTGTACGTAGCAATTACTTAAAGTTCAGATTTTCTTTTCTGCAACAACTAAATTGCACTGCTGTAGAATTGTCTGGTAGGGGACCAATGTTACCCTTATCCATGATTTTTAATCCACACAAACATTTACTAGTATTTTAATTACTATTCAAGACATTTAATATACCATCATATTTTTAATAAGTAACACATTAAAGTGTATAGCTATAAACAAGTAAAATTTAGATCAGCCTAAAACATTGATTTCCTTCAAATTAAAATCACTTCACAGCACTTTTTCAAAATCTTGGTTATTGCAGCCTGGAGGACAGAGCTGCTCTATAAATATTATATAGGGTTATTGAACTTATATCGGTGAATATTGGCACGAGTTGGCTGTTCAAATACACGAGCTTGCGAGTGCATTTGAACAGCCAACGAGTGCCAATATTCACCGATATAAGTTCAATAACCCCTTTATTATATAGCTAAAACATTTGTAATACGTACTGTTTTTTAAAAAATAATGTTATTTAAGTGTGAAAAATAAACACATCTTTACCTAGATACCGCTTCCTTCCTATAATTTCGCTCTGAGAATTTGACCAGACGACTTTTTTTGTTTACAACGGGGCGTTCGATATTGAACGCTCTTATCGGAATGTTTCGGGCATACTCAATTACGCAATACAAAGTTAGCGTTCAATAAAACGTCAAGATATTCAACGCTAAAATTCTCTAGATTTTTTGTAGAATTTTAATTGAGACTATTTATTAGCTATATAATAAGTTTAACTATTTGTGTATGGGGATTGAGGTGGTAGAAATTATTCATAATTAAAGGTTTTCTAAACATTAATTAAAAAAAGATTTTAATCAGGGGAGTGTTCTTTCCCTTTGTAAATGAAAAGATACACAATCTATTTACTTACATAAACTGTATCAGTATTCAAATTAACGTCTGTCCTGTTAGCGTTCAATATTGCATCATTCCAATGACCCTACCGAGCGATATGATTTCCTTAATTAGGGTTTAATGGGTCTAATACGGAAAAGGATCGAAAATGACCCACGAAGCGAACGACCCAAAAAGATGAGTGTCCAGTCCGAACGGATTCTAAAAAGGTTAGTTCTTCAAGATCGTAGGCAAAATTTAGGAGATTTAACAGAGGAATTTAATCGTTCTGTGCCTCGTCCAGTTTCTAAACGATTATTTTTTGTTTTAAAGCACTTGTCATTTCTCGGCGATTTGAAGCCATGTTTTGTTTACGTCTGCTACTGTTATAAAAATAGATCCTCGTGCGCAGGGGAATTCCCGTAAGACACAGATAAGCTAAATATAGTATTGTCTAAATTTAGTCAGGATTGACATCGTATTCACAGAAATATTTACAAGACTGAAACTATGAAATATTTTTTCAATAAAAGCGAGAATTAAAAGTGAACACTTATGGCACTGCATACAGATCCAGTTTATGAAACGTCTTTTTAGAGAAAATTACATTTGTTGAGTTACGACATAAAGTAGCGAAAACCCTCACAATATCAGCTGTCAACAGAAAAAGACGGTATCCCCTCGCCAAGGCTCGAGGATAGAAAACACACAACTCGTTGGATTAAAATCATATCAAACCACAAACCATGGGCGATCCTATATATATATCATTCAGAGCTGCAATATCTAGAAATTCTTACAGAATTAAATCTTTAGTATAAATGTTTTTTTTCTCAATGATATTTATGGGGAAAACAATTGATATGTACATTTCAATTATCAATACAATGTATACATGTATGTGTATGTAAATTTGTTTACTTAATCATGTTCATGTCACTTAAAAATTAATTTCATATTTGCTATAAAAAAATAACGTCCCATAGTACAAATGCATGTGCAGTACACATTATATAAATGGTGCCTGTTTTGGAGGATAACAGTTGAAATTAAAACCCCAAGGAAAACCATTGTCAATCGAGGCGTAAGCGGAGGTTGACAATGGTTTTCCGAGGGGTGTCAATTTCAACTGTTAATTAACCTCCAAAACAGGCACCATTTATTTTTATACTGAATGTCTTCTTGGTTTAGGATGTTGGCAAAATATTGTTGATCATCTTTACGTTCATGTTTAGAAAGCTTTCAAAACTCTCCACTACTTAGAAAAAGATTCAATGACCTCTTTATTGTTTGATTTCTGCACTTGCAAGCATGTTTTGTCTGTCGTTTGTTGTTTTCAAGTAAGGTACATTGGATGCAAGCTTTTATTCACGTCAAGTTTATTCTGGTTCTTTCAAACTCGCAACTAACGTTTTGAAAATTCTACGGTAAACAGTACGCTCATAATTTCCACGCATGTGACATTACCATTGTGTTACTTGTTGTCATGTGTGTTGCTAAGGGTAATAGAACAGATTGTGAACTGCATCAAATCCAATCAGAATTTAGTATTTAACCAGGGATTTTCCACTACCCCATGTAGGGCCGAATATGAGCCCAATTCCCAATTGCATAACCCTCCCTTTTTTCCCAAAATGATCTGCCTATGTTCAATTTTTGAAAGAAAAAGAACTCAAGAATGTAACCTGAACATAATTCACAAAAAACAAACATGTTTAGGTTTGGAGATTTGATTGAAATGAACAAAATTTTGAAAATCTTTGGGTACACCTTTATTATATAATGATCAATTCTCTGATTCATTGTAAATAACTAAGTAAAAGATCAATTTTTATTCATCTTAAGTACCAGTATTTATTTCCTGAAAAAATCATTCAGTAAAATTTCTAGAGCTGGGTATTACCCCGAGATTTCGTATTGCGATTTATTACACACTTAGTAATAAATACAGGTTTTTTGCATATGTGATATGGCTGTGTACTTTTAAATAAACAACGAAAATTTTCGAAATTTATATTTTCCTTCATTTTTCCTGCACTCCGGATTCTGTCTAATCCGGCCAAATTTTATGGAACCGGCGGTAGCCGGATTGGACAAATTATACTGTATAACAAGGGGGAAATCTGGTAAAGAACAGAATGGTGAAAGGTTCTCAGGTGAGCGATGTGGCCCATGGGCCTCTTGTTTTGATCCTGATTGTGAAAGGCATTGCAATAAGCTTAGTTGTAGCTCAAAGGAGCCTGATGAACGTATTCTGTCATATGAGTAAGTATTTAAAAGTAGAAGATCATTTCAAATCCGGGACCCGGATCATGATATTCGCAACAGTTCAAGGCCCTTTTGTCAACTAAATCTTGGTAATCCTATTGGAATGTAATTCATCTTATCTGAATGGTAGTCAGATCATCAGAGATTGAATCACATGAAATTTATCCATTGTGACCATTGCACATAATAGTGTAATGAATCATATAAAATTGCACCTATACGCATATCTTCATATTTGGGCATAAAATTCAATAAACATTCTGTGATCATCTACAATTGTTCAACCGCAACTGACCGCATGACAGTGGAAACGCAGCATAGCCAAAAAAAATATTGTTGATATTCCACCTTTACATAGAGATCTTTCTGACATATATATTTACTTCACTTAAAGAGAGCTTTCTACATTTGTTTAAGTGATCTTTGTTTTGGAACCAGTGATGGCATGTGTTTATCAATTCCAAAGTAGGGGGAGTGATTGGGAAACATCTGTAACAGTCCTTGTTACATTTAGAATGAGTTTGAATTAAGCAACACAATATATTTGTATTATTTTACAATTCTACTGTTAATACATATCATTTTTTTGGGTTTAGGATTGAAAGGAGATATTGAGATTGATACTTCAGTTGAAGAGGTAAAATTTGTACCTTTGATTTGTTGTGTTATTATATTTCAGAAATGTATTACAGTTATTTATCACCTATTTTCCCCTTTATCCCATTGATATAGCTCATGTGATATCGTTTTCATATCAACACTATGAATTCCTACGCCGCACGACTTGATGTAAATAAACAGATACATGTGTATGATAGAGAGAATGGCTTAATTTGTCAAATTTCACTTTATTTGATGTATTTTAACAAAATTTCATTCCTGAACAAAAAAAATAAGCGCTGAAATATTTTCTTTCTTTTATATTTGTACGAACTATTTCATACAGCGTAATTTTATTTATTACGTTATTTGGTCCGAGGTAACCGAAAAGGGACTTTGGATTAGAAATAACGACAAAATACACATGTATAGTGAACAAAAATATGTGATAAAAAGAATCTACCATGGGCTGAGGCTACCCTGGTAGTATGCATCCTTAAAAGTATCACTCATGCAAGTTTGATTAACATTGTGCTTATAATTGCTCAACAAAAAAAAAAAAGATCTGCACCAAAACTTTTAACCTGTCAGGTTTGTCCACAATTTTATGGGTCAACCCTCGTATTTACTTGGAAATGAGACCTGCACAGAAAACATTAACCTAAGCTGCCCCAACAAAGATTAACCCGGTCATTCCTTTGCTCAAGTAGAAGCATCTGAAACCTTGACTGGTATAATGAAACACACAAGAAGCTTTTTATATGCATATCTGATCAATGTAGAGCATACATCTACTTATAAACTGCATTAAAAACTTTGACCTTGGAAGCCAATGTTGATGCAGAGGGCATCACACAACTTCCCCCTAACTTTGTTGAGGTGAGCTAAAAAAGATAACATGCAGAACTTCTTCAGCTGAAATGAAAGCATTCAAAATGAAACCATTTTCAATGTATTTCTGATTAATGTAGGGCATAGACATACTGAAAATGAAATTTACCTAAAAAAACTGAATCTTGGGTATCAATGTAGAGGGCAATACATTTAAATCTATAACAAACTTTGTTCCTGTAGAGCCTAAAGAGGAATCCAAATTCAAAATAAAGTAAAAGCTTATTTGATGAGCCTTGCAAAGATGAGATGAATGATACCTTGTAGAGTTCCTTGATTCCCTTTCCTGGAAACATCATTGATTTCACTTTTGAAAAAGTGTCGTATTGCCTCATCTTCTTCTGGAAGCCACATATGCCGTGTTTTTTTAACTGCTAAAAATTCAAATTATTATAATTTAATTGTAATGTAATTTATAGTTATCTAGTATTAATTCATATAAAACACTTAATTCTACATCTTTATGTATTAACAAATTGCAGAAAGTATTCCAATTTAGTAATTTTACATGTATTTTAAATCACTTTTTATTTGCAAAAACTTTAATTATGTATATACTTAAGCAAGACAATGATCTTGTGAATAAAAAACATTCATATAAAAGTATTCCTTACAATCATTTTGATCAAGGAATAACAACTTTTGTAAAAATTATGTCTCGCTAATAAACAGTCAATCATTATCTTGCAAAAACAAGGTGATGCAAAAATTTATTGATCTACAGTATAGACTTCATTAAAGAAAATTATAAACACTTTGATCCCTTGCACCCCTACACTTTTATTAAAGACAAATTTGTAGGCCTGGGTGTTAATTGTTTTTAAAGATTATGACAAGCTTTGAATTAAAGGTGCTTTCTTAAATTTTCTGAATAATTTCATGAATTATATGCTGCTACAGCATTACCAAGGAAAATAAAATATATTGCAGCACAATTTCTTTTTGCAAAATAAATCATCTAAGGGGTGGGGGTCTATTTTTAACAAAGAGCAAAGTGTATTGCATATTGGGGGTGAATGTGGGATTTGGGTATATAGCATCCAAATGTAATTGGGCAGTTTCCTTTATTCCTAGCAGGAACATATTATATAGGGTTATTGAAGTTATATCGGTGAATATTGGCACAAGTTGGCTGTTCAATTTCACGAGCTTGCAAATTCCTTTATTATATAGCTAAAAAATTTCCACATAATTAATAATAATAATTCCAACCCAAAAAGCCTCAAATTAATAATTTTTTTAGTATCAGTATTCAAATTAACGTCTGTCCTGTAAGCGTTCAATATTGCATCATTCTGATGACCCTATTGAGCGATATGATTTGCTAATTTAGGTTTTAATGGGTTTAATATGTACTATATTTTAATGAATAATTTCATTTTTTATGAAAAATAAACACATCTTACCTAGATGCCCCTTTCTTTCTTGAATTTAGCTTTGAGAATTTGACCAGACGACTTTTTTTTTGTTTAGAACGGGGCGTTTGATATTGAACGCTCGTATATGGAATGTTTCGGGCATACTCATATACGTAATACAAAGTTAGCGTTCAATAAAACGTCAAGATATTGAACAATAAAATTCTCTAGATCTTTGGTAATATTTTTTTAGAGACTATTTATTAGCTATAAGAAACTCACAATAATATGGCAATACGCAAATAACAAACTGAAAGGAGAACTTGCTGAAACGAGTCTATATTGAAAGTTGATTAGTTCCCAAATTTTCAAGGTTGATTCAGTGTACATGTAAGTGAGTATTGTCATGTCATACATAAAATTTCAGGGTAATATAAGGTATTAAAAAAGTCTGTAAAAGCATCATATCTTAAAAAATAAACAATTAATTTTAAAATGAACAACGTTGGTCCTTATACCAACATAAGCTTAAAAATTGAATTCCCAAGGATACTCTTTAAATTTTGCCAACAAACACACAGAGTTTTATCTCTAAGGTTATGATTTTAACAAACATGAATTTAGTCACAACCTGAGGATGCTTCCTTAGAAATATGATAAACCATGGCTATTTTGCTTTTGAAAAGATTTTTAAAGATATTTCCTATACTAGTATATTTCTATATAAAAATTTGGTCATCCATTGTGGCCCAACCTACACTTGGGGGTCATGTCATTTGAATAAACTTGAATCTAAACTGCCTGAGGATGCTTCTTTATATGATAAACCATGGCTTTGTTGTTCTTGAGAAGATTTTTTTTAATTTCCTATATACTCCTATGTAACTTTGATCAGCCATTCTTGCCCAACCTACCTCTGTGAGTAATGATTTGAAAGTGAATCTT
>PRKT01001681.1:18478-44378 GCA_003671525.1 Saccostrea glomerata | reverse complement strand
CCCCCCCCCCCCCCCCACCAACACACACACACACCATCTCCCGGAAAGAAATGTCTAACCAACATTGATTTTCAACATTGAATCAACTTTGAGAACTCAATTTTCAAAAACTAAACGTTGAATCAACATATATAATCAACGTTTTTTTTCAATGTTTTGTGCCTGCTGGGAAAAATCTTATTTGTTAAAAATTCAAATTCATTCAAATTGTTTCCTCAGACAAATTTAAAAATCTTATCCAGAAAGAGGCTTAATTACATTACCTTTCCAATCCTATAAAAGATCATAGATAAGACATTCGAACTGACCTCTAACTTGTTTCTCCATTGCACGACAGAAGAATATATTCTCATCTGTCAAGCAGATAGGAAACGATTTATTCAAACACAATACATAATGGAGAGTGCAAGGGTGCTCGTGATATTTTTGTTTTGTTTTCTACCTTGTATGTCACATGGTAATTGCAATGGTCAGCAAGCTGAAATTGCCTCGTTGAAAGAAGTTATTCAGAAGCAAGCGGAAGAAACCAAAAAACAACTGATTTCTCTTCAAAGGCGCGCTTCTTGGCTAGAAAAGGAAAACGATAGAAAAAATGAGGGTAATCAGCGATTCTGTTGCTCTTTTCAACAAGAAAGATAGCATATTAAATGTGAAAAAAATAATTATCAATTGATTTGTTTACAAAATTACAGAGCTCGCCGCATTACAAAGGAACCACAGTGAAGATTTAAAACCCTCCATTTGTTCAGGTAAATATAAAATGAATTCTACTTCACGTTTTCTATCAACATATAACCTGTTTTCTTCGTGTAGAATTGAAGCTTTTAACAGTTAAACAAGAGAAAAAATTCTGTAAGATTAAGTACCAGTCCATATAAAAATCAGACAAAAGGTGATACATGAAGGTTCTCAGAATTTGATGATTTTCAATACATTGGTTTCTCTTGCACTATGATCCATATATGTAAAATAAAAAATGTTTTAGTTCATGGTTACTATGGAAACCTGGCCAAAGAAATTTCCCTAGCTACCGGCCAATTTTTACATGTGATTGGACGTCACCTATCTTTTAAGACTTGAAATGAAATGTAAATATGAATAAAATTATTCCTCTTCACTAGCGTGAAGAAGATACACATTTTAAGTGTTTTAACAACCCAACACAAAGATATCAAATTTAAAGTTAGTTCTGTAATAGACAATGGAAGATATACATGTTTTGCATTTTTTGCTGATTCAGCGTTTTTCTTGATTTTGGCAATATTCAAGGTCAAATCAAAATTTGCATCTAAAAATTCCAGCTTCTGCATATATTTCACCTAAAAGTAGAGGAATGTCTCTGATGAAATCAAAATTCAAACACGTGGGTATTTTGAAAATAAGTGTCCGTTGCCTAGCACAATAATGAATGTTTTGAAAAATAAATAGTGAATAATTGTGCCGTGTTACAAGAAAAAAAGCTTAAATTGTTATCTTAGAGTACTAGAAAAAAATTTTTAAGTGATAGAACATAAATCAGACTTAGCAAATTAACGACTATTGTACAGTTACTTATCTCCATGGCAACGGCAAATTCCCCATAGCAACAAGGCCGCAAAGCATAATTTTGCCGATATTTATGTACTGTGGTAAGAAATATTTCAAATTTAGTCCAAAAATTGAAGTTTAGCAAAATTTTAAAATGTTTTATGGACTTCATAAAATTATTTTTGCTATATACTGATATAAATCTCCCATAGAAACAATTTTGAGAACATAACAACCACTTGATTTCACTGAGCGTTTGTAAGATTCATTCTATTTACTTTGACTTTTATATATGAACAAGAGAATACATAGTCACAGAATTTGTTTAAACTTGTTATATGTGTTGTCAAGAATTTGATACCTTTAATTCATATGAGGCAAAGATATATTGCTATGATACATTGTTACCATGGCAACGTACTCTAAATAAAAAAAAAATAACATGTATGAGCATGTTAAGAATTCATTATTAATGTTTACAAGAATTCAGAATAGAGGCAATGGCTGTGTCTAAAAGTAAAAAAAAAAACTTGTTACCTTGTTACCTTGGAAACAAAGTATGAAAGACGATTTTCTTTAATATTCCTTTGTTTCGTAAAACATTTCACAAATAAAAACAATTATGATTTGGGTTTGGCAAAACATTCAACAAATAAAAGGATGTGTCAGTATAGAATTTGAACCAAAAATAGGATGTGTCTAATTTTCATGCCTCTGTCATCGAAGATTCGGAGGTTTTATAGTATGGGTAAAGGGGATTCAAGTTTGTTCAAATGAGGGGTAACGCTCTTTTCCAAGGGGAGATAATTATGAATTAGATAAAAATTAATGGTGTTTTTTAAATATCTTCTTCTCAAGAACCATTGGGCCAGGAAAGATGAAACTCATGTGGAATCATCCTCAGGTAGTGTAGATTCAAGTTTGTTCAAATAATGACCCCCGGGGGAAGGATAGGGCCAATATGGCTGATCAAAGTTTTACATAGGAGTATATACGAAAAATCTGTAAAAATCTTCTTCTCAAGAACCACTGGGCCAGGAAAATGAAACTCATGTGGAATCATCCTCAGGTAGTGTAGATTCAAGTTGTTTCAAATCATGTCAGCCGGGGATAGGGTGGGGCCAATATGGCCGATCAAAGTTTTACATAGGAATATATAGGAAAAACACTGTAACACTTGTAACACGGCACAATTATTCACTATTTATTTTTCAAAACATCCATTATTGTTGCTAGGCAACGGACATTTATTTTCAAAAAACCCACGTGTTTAAATTTTGATTTCATCAGAGACATTCCTCTACTTTTAGGTGAAATATATGCAGAAGCTGGAATTTTTAGTTGCAAATTTTAATTTGACCTTGAATATTGCCAAAATCAAGAAAAACGCTGAATCAGCAAAAAATGCAAAACATGCATATCTTCCATTGTCTATTACAGAACTAACTTTAAATCTGATATCTTTGTGTTGGGTTGTTAAACACTTAAAATGTGTATCTTCTTCACGCTAGTGAAGAGGAATAATTTTATTCATATTTACATTTCATTTCAAGTCTTAAAAGATAGGTGACTTTTTGTCCAATCACATGAAAAAATTGGCCGGTAGCTAGGGAAATTTCTTTGGCCAGGTTTCCATAGTAACCATGAACTAAAACATTTTTTATTTTACATATTTTACATATATGGATCATAGTGCAAGATAAATCAATGTGTGGAAAATCATCAAATTCTGAGAACCTTCATGTATCACTTATACACCCATTTTGCCGCTGCGTCTTCGCTGCCGTAGAGATAGCATTTGACTGAATGATAATATCAATTCTTTTTGCTGAAACAAAATATTTTTTCGAAACAAGATATTGAGGAAAGATGTCTTCAAACGAGTCTTTTAAAATCCTTTTTTCATCAACTTGATTATCATGAAGAAATTGTTTGTACATAGAGCAAACTCGTGCGTGTTAAACTAACTGAGAGACATAAATTCCCTTTGCATGCAATAACTATGGATACATGTACATGTATATTGCTATATAAGTAAGACAGGTTATCGATAGAAATGTTAAATTTATCATGGTTATCATTAAGTTTTGTTGTATGTCACAATTTAGCGTCTATTTGTAGCATATTAAAGCTCACTATCTTTTCAATGTAATTTTATTGCAGATATTAGACGAAAAAGAACTTCCACAACCCCAGTTGCTTTCCATTCCTGCATCTCGAATGACCTGAATTATCTTGGCAGAAGGCAAACTATTATTTTTGATAAAGTTATAACGGACACACACTCTGGCTATGCTAGAAACACAGGGGCCTACAGAATACCCAGAACTGGATATTACGTAATAACTTGGGTAACACCAGTCGTTGGCAATATTCCAATTGAAATGATTGTGAACGGGGAACATAAAGGCCGCACCGATCCATCTAATACTGGAAACGGCGCTTCTCAAAGCACGACTGGTGTAGCAGTATTATCATTGTATGAAAACGATTATGTAAATATTCGAACACATCCAGACGCAAGTCCATCTGGTGTACTTGTAAGCAACACATGGCAAGATGCCTGCTTCTCAATCTGGAATATTTAAAATGAAGAATAATTCACTGAGAAAAATAAATCATTTGTTTTATTTATTTTATGCCATGGCCTTTAGATAATCAGGGCATATAGTACAACAGGGTTCTCCATGAGCTGTTTTACTGTGTTGCTCCCGACACAGTAAAATTTTCTCCGACACAGTAATGATTCAAATTTCATGCATGCGACACAGTAAAAATTTTGCCGACACAGTAAGAGTTATGATAATTAGAAAATCTAAACACACAAATTCTCTCTAACTGAAACTTTAATCAAACAATTCTACCGTCTTTCAATTCAAAAAGTTATAACACTTAATTACTAGGGCTTCACCTACAATCATTCCGGATTCAAAGTTAGTTATCTCTTCATTTTATCTTGCTGAAGTTTTTGTTAGAAATGCGTTGATTTTGTGTAAATACCTTTTAAGTTTTTGACCTACAAACCAAGTTATTCCATGTCAATCGGTCTATATTACTGAATCTGATTGGTCGAGAAACATTTGTTAAAAAACACTATTACCCGCTGAATAATGATGCCACGCCCTCCAGCGTAGCAACAGTCAACATTGCTTGACGACGGGTGATATTCCAAAAAATAGCGACTGCGCAGAATTTGTGCACCTACAGTTCACTGTTATATGTATTTGTATAAAATATTCAGTATAATATAATAAATATTGCATGTAGTTGAGTGTAACATTGAATGTTTTCACCCCTCGAAAACCATTTTCAACCTCCGCTGCGCCTCGGTTGACAACGGTTTTCTTTGGGTGAAAATTTTCAATGTTACACTCAACTACATGCAATATTTAAATAATGCCTCAGAGGATTTCTAATCGTATTTCAAAAATGCATTTTTGAAAAGTACAGTTTTTTCTCTGTTTTTCATAAGGTCTTCAGTTGACGTCTTAACGAGTTACATCATTGAGTTTTCTATAAGAACATGGGGATACCTATCATAGTGATTTTGTTGTTCCTTTTTATTTTTAGGTCTTCATTTTAAAACATTAATTAGACCTAAAGTGAAATCTTGTTTCTTTCAAAGGTTTAATAGTGATTTTACAGTTTTTGTTATTAGTAATAAGGTCTTGCCTCTTCATAATAGGCATTCTATTAAATGGGGAAAGACTATTTATCTTTTATTACTCGAAATTGAATGAAGTAAGTCATTCAAGACTACAGGTTTTTTTTCGGTCATCATTACTTCCATTTAACAAGAACTCGATCAGTATTCAAGCTCAGAAGTCTACAATACAAATCAGGAGCAGAGCAATCATGGACCTCTATAACATCGTATCAAAATCAATTATTAATATAATTTCATGGATATTTTTATCAGACATCTTAACAATGATCTATTTTTAAAAATATAAATTATAAAGAAAAATGCCTTCATCTTGTACTCGAGTAAAACATTTTCCATACTTATCATATGACTAAAAGATAATCATTATTTATTGTTGGTAAATTATTTTCGATAAGTACATGTATACAAACCATTTTGTCGCATTTCTTTACGCGGTGGCTACAACGTTATTGTTGACAAACAAATCGTGTAAATTGTAACGTGTGTGATCGTCCATGTATAACTTGGATTTGAAACTTTGCAACAGGTAGCAATAAATTTTTTATGTACATTATAGACACTGTCTTCTTGTGTGCCAAGTTAGATTGAAATCAAACCAAAACTGTAGCAAGTGTATGGAGAGTAGAAAGAGTAGTGTTTTATAGGATTTCTTTAAAAAAACTGTTTAAGTAACCATAACAAAAACATTCTTCAAAAACAAAACCCGATTCATCAAATAATGTATCTTTGTTACCTACTCCTGCGAAATGATATTCATGATTTTAAGAACCTTTATAGGTTGTTCGTAATTGTTCATGAATGGTTCTTAAAGGATTCTTAACAGGTTCATAAAAGTAGTTCATGAATAAAATTCATGAAAACATTCATAATTCATAGTTCATGAACAAACGATGAACAAATATGAATATTGGTAATTTTCAGTTTAAAGAAAAAAACTTAATAGCTCAGGGTAATGAATGTTCATGAATTTTCATGAAGACTAAAATAATTGTCACAAACGATCGCCAGAAAACACTCATTACTCCAATAATACAACTTATGCATGCAGATGCAATTGTTGAACAAGCCCCTGGTATAATTGATAACATGCTATTGTTTTGATTTTGAAAGTATGGGATCAGAGCCGAGTAAGGAGATCATTATAGGTTAAATCATTATTTTCTACTCATTTAGTTGATAACAGATTCTTCAAGATAATAAAACTCTGTTATGAACTGTCTACATGTAGAAGGGAGATTATAATTAAATTATGATTGTAATTAAATGAACACTGCATCATCATTGACATCATTTTTTCTCATATTGAATTACTAATTTTTTCATCATTTAAATTAGCCAGCTATCTTGTGTACCGTACTATTCTTGGGTCGAAACGCTTTATATTTTGATGCAGTTAAAGTCACATTTTTCTGTCCATCACGTGTAAATGACACAGCACAGACTGCAGTATCTATGACATGATCCACATTCGTATTTTGTAGTCTGTCCTCCTTACACCTTCATAGCTCAGGGTACTCAGTTTGAGGGCGAGTAGTGCCAAGAGATTATTTGTTGTCTTCCTGGTATGGAGGCGGCCATGAAAATACGAAACTATCATAATGGCTCTGCATGTACAATGTAAAAAAAAATCCAATTCATTATATATAACTTAGATTAATTCAAAAAATAATAATTTCAATGAAAAATTATTCAGATAGTCTTTGCTATTTTTTGTTAAACAAAAATCTTGGCAATTCGAAACTATTTCTTAATTAGCTCTGCATAACACTTTTTAAAAGGCGCAAACTTTGAAACGCGCGAGACGTTGGAAAGTGAGTAATGGTCGAGTGGGAGGATTATTAGCGTAGTCATTCTTTATCAAACTTTGAAGAAAATAACAGAATACGAAGATTGATTGATTGATTGATTGTATATTGTTTAACGTCTAGAATACGAAGAAGGAATATCCAGAGGATCAATTTACTTCATAACTGCAGATATTAGTGGTGAGTTACAAAAAATGGAGGCAATCGCTGAATGTGTAATATATCTGTTTGTAGATGTTACTGTCTATTTGTAAAACTAAAAGTTATGTCTTTTTTAATGAAAATTTTGCCAAACTTTGTTATGATTAGGGATCAAACCAAATTACGTCAATGTACGTTACATTCAATAATTAAAGATTGAGCCTCAAAACATTCATAATCCTGTTCATGCACCTACAACAAGGCGGGCTAGGGAAACAGGCTAAACTCCCGCTCGGAATGCTTTAATATATGGCAGTGCCTATGATGCAGAATTAAATGAAACATATATGCAAAAAATACAATTAAGTCTTAAGTTTTCACATTCATGAACATTTCAGAAAATCTTTGTTCTTGTAGGGAAAAAAGAAGCAGTTCACAGATAATGTTGATGAGTCAAGTTTAGAAGATAAAAAACTCTGGCTGCAAAACAATCCAGACTCTTGAAAAAAACAAAAGAAAGAAATGAAAATACGAATAGTATTCGATCAAAGGATTCAAGTGACGAAATTCTGGAAATTCCACAGGGAAAGCCAATAAGAATTTTTTAATTGACCACCTCTGCTCAAAATCCTAGAAAGCCGTTTTAGCTGATGCCCTTAAATTGCTGAACACACTTTTCTACCAGACTAGAATAAAATTTATTCCATTTTACGCATGAAAACACATTGAAATGTGCTGAGTAAGGAACCCGCTCTCGTCTTAACCAAGTAAGGTTAAGGATTCTGCAAAGAGTCGCGTTTGAGTTGAAATGTTTCATAATTTTACGAGGAATTAACTACATAATTCATTTATTATCGTTATCACTTATCAGAGTTGTTTTCTTGAACAAAGCTTTTAAAATGCTATACATGTACATGTTTTATAAACATGAAAAAATATCTTCTTTTACAGTTTTTCACTTTGCATGACTTATTACATTTTTGTTTACAAAGAAGCAATAACATTCATGAATAGTTCATGAACATTTCTAAATATCTTTTACAAATTATTCATGAATAGTTCATGAAAATGCAATGAACTTATTAATATAATTCATGAACTTTTCTTGAAAGTTCAAGCTATAATTCATGAACTTTTCTTGAAAGTTCAACAATTATTCTTGATCATTTTGCAGGCAATTAAAAAATCATAGTTTGTTCATGAACAACAAACTATTCTTGAATATTCTTGAACTTGGTATTCATGAATAAAATACATGAAATCATGAGTGTCCAATTTTAACTTCATTGGATCCTTATGAACAATTCATGAGCTGATTCAAGAATACAATTCATGAACTTTTCTTAAAAGTTCAAGAATTGTTCTTGATCATTTCGCAGGGGCAAGTATCTTTGATAACTTAGTACCTCCTTACTTGTGTACCAAATTATATAAAAATCAGTCTTAAACTCTGGGAAGAGTAGTGTTTTCAAGGAATTTAACAGAAATTTCGTTTTTGATTAGCATGAAAATATCGTTAAAGGAATCATAAACCGACGCTCTATTCATAGTTTATCTAATCTAGTGTAGTCTACTTGTGTGTCAAGTTATATTGAAATCAAACTAAACTATACATGTAGGAGGAGTAGTGTTTTGAAGGAATGTCATAGAAATTTCCATTCCTGGTAACCATGGCAACACTATTCATGGAAACCGATACACGTATTTTTGCATATTAGACAGTGTAGTCTACTTGTGTGCCCAGTTTGAAAGTTAACTAAAACGGTAAAATGTATAGCATTTTTTAAATATTAATTACAGACAGACAGACAGATACACGGACACCTTATTATCGCATAAGCTCTTCTGGTCTCTGACAAGAAAAAAAAACAAACAGAAGGCCAATGGTTATTTAGCATCATGCAACAACTTTTCATTGATTGAATTTGGGTCATATTATAGGCTAGCTGCCATAGAGCATTCACAATTTTGAAAGAGGCACAACTCTTTCTTCATAACTATATAGTTAGCAATTGCTAGTTTGGTTATATATATATACTTATTACACCTCTACTGATTTTTTCCTATATAAAAATAAGGCAGTAAATTTTGAATAATTCCCTAGAAATCTCAGTGAATGGACTTATTCTCCATGCATTAGTTCAATGAGCTAATCCCTGCTTCGGACCCTCGACGCGCTGCGCCTCGCGAAATAGTCCTGGTCTTGGGGAACTGGAATCTTGAATACCCATAGGCAGGGTAGGGGAACAAAAATTGCATTTCAAGTAATAAATAATTTTTAGCAATAATCAGTGGCACATGCACCCCTGCTATTCAAAAATGTTTGATTAATATCAAGGAGGAAATATAATTCATTATCAGCATATACATGTAAGTAGGCACCCCCTCTATGATACCCTTGATTCAGGGGCTTTGAAATTCACAATTCTGGAAGAAGGGCCCTTGCATACCATTGCTATATAGGTAGTTTATTTGCTTAATACCCAGGAGCAGAGAAGTAAATTTTCAAAGATTTAATGTATTTTCACTAAATAATCAAAGATGTTTCAAAGAAATAATGCATTTTTACTAAATAATCTATATAGCCCAGCCCTAGAACCCCTGACCCTGGGACCATGAATTTCACATTTTTTGTAGAGGACTCAATGCTGATTCCAATCATGCCAACAATGTGACTGCTTGATGTCCAGGAGTAAAGAAGTAGATTTTTAAAGATTGCATTAAGTTTAGTGGTTTTGGCCCCACTCCCCGGGCCCTAGGGGGACAGGGACCATAATATTCACAATTTTTGCTTCCTGTGACCCATAGATGCTGTATAATGAATTTGGTTGAAATTGATCAGTGGTTTCAGAGAAGAATCTGAAAATGTTCAAATATATTTACATCCACTGAATATTTTTTCTCCTTTATTTCTTAAGAAAACCCATTAATCACTGCATGAGCTACAGTAGGCATGTCGCCTGTACAGATTTCTTGATCAGTGGCTGTTCCATAAATGAAATGTATAAAGACGTTCCCATCATTAATACAATAATTAATCTTTTTAGTCCTACTTTAAATGATTATTTAAACAGATATAATGATAAACAATAAAAATGTCTTTCTTTCTTTGTTATTACTGGAATTAACGGTCGCAGCTATTGCAGAAAAAAAATTGTATGTATTTTGTCTGCAACAGCTGCTTCCGTCAATTCCAGTAATAACAACAAAGAAAGCATTTTATTGATTAAGTTAACACACGACGCACGACAACGCACGAAAACAGATAGCAATAGGTCACTTGAGTGACTCGTGTGTCTTAAAACCAGGGTTCAGTTCATTTAGCACAACAGAGCAGTGAATCATCTGGAGATAACGAATAGTATTCAAGATCTAACGTCCATAAAACAATACAAACAGCATTCTGAGAGCATTGCAAAAGCAATACGTGTCCCCATCGGGTTCTTCTTTCTCTTTAGGGTGTCATTTTATAATATACCGCTGTACAGTTAAGGTAGGATTCTTCTCTGTTAAATCTGACTAGATAAAGCATTCAAAGTTTATTTGCTTATATTTCTTATATATTTAGGTGTAAGGGATTTAAAAGACCATATTTTTCTTTCCTCATGACAATTGTACAACTTTAAATAGAAATGCTAAACTGCGTTTGAAAACTAGCAGGAACTATATTTTTGGCGGAGTGGTGGCGTATGAAACTATCTTCTTTTCTGTCTCTCCAAATTATCATAGAACAATGAATTTAGGTATAATTTTTATACAATCAAAGACTTAAAGAAATTTCCAAATTTAAGTTAAATTAATAATTAGGGACTAAACTTTCAAGATATATAAAAAAAATATGATTTTTCAAACTACCTAGAATTATTTCAGCTTTTAAACGCTTCCAATCAAAGTACAGATATGAGCCAAAAATCCATAAAAAGTATTTTTTGTCTCTTAATAAACGATCAAAACATTTTGTTTTTGCATCATTTTGTATATTTATAAGACTAATTTATTATATGTGGAAATAAGAAAAAAGATAAATATAGGAAGCATATGAAAATAACTAATATATCCTAAAAAATTAAGAAAAACGGAGAAAATTCGGATTTGCCAATATCCAGTTTAGTTAAGTTATTTATAAAAATTTGGTAATATCATGATGAAGACCCGATATATAAATATTTCTAATGCAAAAAAAAACAATCTTTAAACTTTTGAAATAGCAGTAGGCATCAAGTGATTTGCAACAGAATTTTTTTATTTTTAATGTCAAAGAAAAAGATAATGACCTTGACCTGACCTTGCCTCTAATATAAAACGGTCAAATTTAATCCTACTGATACTATCACTTACTGATATTATCTTCTTGATTCTGGGAAAATTTCATTAATTTTTAAATACAAGAAATATGAGAAGAATCCTACCTTAAGCTGTGCGATGGAAATATCGACAATATTTTGTAATTAAAATTGTATTCATAATTAGGATGACAATTTTTTTAGTACATTATATAAATTGGATAATTGTGGCTAAATATTGAGGAAAACTAGATTTATACTTAGATTGGTCATGTGATGCTGCAGTTACATGATTTTATCACATTTACTTGCAGTATTGAGGCTATAAATTTCACTAGAACAAGGGCATAATCAAGTTAAAATTCTAAGTTTAAATTAGTTTATTAATATTCATGATTTTTTCAGCACACATTGTAATTTCTGAAAAGTGCTGCAATCCTATCTAGATTAATTCTGAAATTTCATTGTTTAGATCATAATAATTTTTAGTATGATTTTTTGGTCATAACAGGCTAGCTCATTTTACTTTGTTAAAAACAATTATATATTTTTTTTTTAATTAAAATTGATCTTTGGTTAGAATTATCTAACTGCATCTCACCACAGTTATAATGCCTCCAAAACACTCGTAATGTAGCAAAGAATTGCTGAATGAGAGTCACTTTGAAAAGATTTTGAATAATTATAAAAGGATTTGCATTGGAAAAAACTTCCAAAATAAATAAAAATTACCTTTTCTTTACTTGTCTATCCATATGCAGAAAAATATTTTATTTGAAAGCAATTGCATGTGTTATTGTTTAATTCTTTGCTATATATTGTCAAGAAACAGAACGCATTCTGTCGTTAAACACGTAGGATAAATTTGTCGTTTTAAAGATAGAACATTCTATTTAGCAGGTCTAGACGATTTCTAAATAAGGACGTCAAGAACGATAACCGTGAATTGCTATTAATACACAGAATAAATAAGGCACTAATCCTTCTGACCAATCAGATAACAGCATATAGACAAACCCATGAGAAAATAAATAAAACACGTGGATTTTAAGTTTTTGGCTCAAAAGATTTTTTTAGAACAAACTTTTTGTAAACTTTATGCGCATTTGGGAATAATATAATATTTATGACAGTTCTACCGTGAACAAACACGGCTTGAAAGCTTAGAATACGTTTTAAGTGGGATAAAAATTCCGTCTCTAGTAGGTAGCAATCCCAAAAGTATAACTTACGTTAAAAATTTGATATAAATACGGTAAATTTTCAGTTTTTAGAGCCTGACATAAAAATCTTATCGAAAAGATATCAGTCTTCATTATTTTTGAGTGTCTATTATACAGAATAGTCCATGCAGTTTCTGATATGCGAGGTAACACCCCTACTAATGTTATTGAGATTTAAATTCAAGACACGTGGTTTAGGTTGACCCATTCAAAGGTTATAGGATGGAACCGGTTTTATAAATAAAATTGTCAGTTAACAGGAAATTGATATAGTCTGTTTGAAAAGATGTCCTGTGAAAAATGTGTTTCCATACCTTTCTGAAAGACTTTCATGATTTTCCACAGAAAATGGTGGCTAAAGGGGGTGGGTTGAAATAACAATATATCTTATCATATTTACGGCAAAAATTAGAGCACACTCGCGACCGATACGCTTGTAAGAATGTGTAATATCATCTGTATACACTGACAAACCTTTGTTTGCCTTATATGGCTATTGCTATTAATACACACAGAGGATCTTACCACGAGCAACTGACCAATCGTTGAATAGCAACGTTTTAGTACATGTTTATATTTTACTTCGAACACGTGGTTCAGTTCAATCTATGATCATGTCAATGGAGTGAAAAATAAAAAAAAATGTTCTCATGAACAAAATACAAAGATTAGGAAGTATGAAAGATGTCACGGGCGTTTTTAATCTTTTGTTAATTAGACAAAAATATGTTTAATAAATGTGCTTTGTGTCAAGTTCAGAACACCAACACCAGCGCTTTAACAAGGGTAAGGAAAACGAGCAGCCTCTCATGCATTTAAATGGGATAACTATACTCGTAATCACGTGTTTTGGCCAGGGAATCCACCTGACAATTGTATTCACCGATAGTACAACAAAAGAATATTACAGACGCATATCGCTTTCTATTGTCAATTGTCAATTGCTGCATGACTTTGAGAAGCCTAGACTTCCACTGCTTCTTTAACAAATGAATTGTTTGTCATTGTGAGCATGAAAATAATACAGTTAAGAAGAAATGCTTTTCAGTTATACGAAATAGATGGGAAAATGGTCTTTGTGCCTTTCCGATCGCCATAAGATTTTCCTTTTCTTTCAAGCGTAAAATTCCTGTAGTATTCGTAGAAGCCCATAATGCAATTCTCATTCAGCTGATTTGTCAGTTAAAGTCATGTTGGTGCCTCATTTGCTAATCTGACGCCAAAAAATATAGTCCCGGTCCCCATGCAAGAAAATTCTCCTAAAAGAAATTTTAATCCTTAACTGCAGAAATTGTATCATAGAGAATACTTATTTAAGTTTGAATGAATTCAAGAGAGATCGATTGAAGTACATATCTACGGGTACATGTTTTATATGGTGGTGAAAACAGAAACACAACATAACTTTTCTGTTTTTGTCTCTACGTGCAAGTCACTTCCTGGCCACATCTCCGTGAATAATTTACCCTATCTCGCTGTAGTCTCGCTAACTCTCACCAGAGCCACCGCAAGAGCTATTATGAACTCATCGGGTTTTATAATGTGCAGTACACCGAAAAATAAAAGGTTCCGAACACATTAGCAGGGGTGGGTAAGATATTGGGATAAAACGCATCCATGTATAATTGCAGGATTCTATTTTCTCCACGTTATATGCCTATCCTTATGCCCATTTAAAGTCTGCATAGCTAAGTATTCGGCGCTCATGAAACCCGTGATAATTCAAAACTATATGTGTATAGTCCATACGATAAACACTTGTGTGAGTTGATCTATACACATGGAATTTAAGCATTATCGATGAAAATCGGACGGCTAAGCAAAATTATATTTACCATCATAAAATATATTCTGGTAAATGTTATAATTAAACTTGATAAAAACTTGCCGGTGCGATATATACCTCTGTAAACGATTACATTCTATCGTGCATTATTTTTTTTTTCTTTACCGAGATAAAAATTTCAAGGTTGGTAAAGAAAAAAATAATGCACGATAGAACGTAATCGTTTACAGAGGTATATATCCACCCCTACTAATGTTATTGTGATTCAAATTCAAGACACGTGGTTTAGGTTGTACCTATTCAAAGGATATAGGGTAGAACCGGTTTTATAGATAAAATTGGCAGTAAACAGGAAATTGCTATAGTCTGTTTCTTCTGAAAACATGTCCTGTGAAAAAATGTGTTTCCAGACATTTCTGAAAGACTTTCATGATTTTCAACAGAAATGGGTTTCTAAAGGGGGGGGGGTAAATAAAAATTAATAAATCTAATCATAGTTTACTGCAAAGATTACAGCTCAATAGCGACCGATACGCTGGTAAAAAAATGTGTAAAATCATCTACACTGACAAACCTTTGTTTGTCTTAATATATGGCTATTGCTATTAATGCGCACAGAGGATCTTACCACGAGCAACTGACCAATTTTTGATTGAATACGTTTATTCCAGAAACATGTTAACATGTTCTTCGAACACGTGGTTCAGGTCAATCTGCACTGTATGATCATGTCAATGAGTGCAAAATAAAAAAAATGTTCTTATGAACAAAATGCATTAGAAACTATGAAAGATATCACGGAGCTTACCGGCGTTTTTAATTTGTTGTTTACTAGATAAAAATATGTTTTATAAAATGTATACGTAGTAAGTGTCAAGATACACTCACATACCCAAAATCAGCACAAAATCTGAAAGCATTTAGAAAAAAAAGTGCGGAAAAAACAAGTTTGACAGACAGCTAAACAGACCGTCTAGACGGACGGACATAATAAGAGAAAACCTGAAGTATCCTCCGATTTCAGTGGTAGTTATGGGACTAAAAAGGAATAGAGCAAACCCCGAACTCCAAAACATCGGAGGTGGGATCAGGTACCTTGTACCATATAGGACTGGCGGTAAATTCAAATTCGACTTTGATGTTGTTGTGGTGTATCTGCCAGAAGAATCACAGTTTTGGAGTCAAGCCCACAATTTGGAATCAAGCCATATTAATGTGACAAGAACTTGACTGATGATTTTTCTGTCCAATCAGACAACTGCATTTTTACACACCCCAAAACATATTTTAAAAGAACTAAAAGATAACACATGCTTTTGTTTTTTTCCTCAAAATGATTTTTTAACAAAAAATCTGTAGAAGTAAGATGAAAGCTTTTGAAGAATAAGGTATTCCCCACATTTTTATCGTGAACAACCTTGAAATTTTTTTATCTCGGTAAAGAAAAAAATAATGCACGATAGAACGTAATCGTTTACAGAGGTATATATCCACCCCTACTAATGTTATTGTGATTCAAATTCAAGACACGTGGTTTAGGTTGTACCTATTCAAAGGATATAGGGTAGAACCGGTTTTATAGATAAAATTGGCAGTAAACAGGAAATTGCTATAGTCTGTTTCTTCTGAAAACATGTCCTGTGAAAAAATGTGTTTCCAGACATTTCTGAAAGACTTTCATGATTTTCAACAGAAATGGGTTTCTAAAGGGGGGGGGGTAAATAAAAATTAATAAATCTAATCATAGTTTACTGCAAAGATTACAGCTCAATAGCGACCGATACGCTGGTAAAAAAATGTGTAAAATCATCTACACTGACAAACCTTTGTTTGTCTTAATATATGGCTATTGCTATTAATGCGCACAGAGGATCTTACCACGAGCAACTGACCAATTTTTGATTGAATACGTTTATTCCAGAAACATGTTAACATGTTCTTCGAACACGTGGTTCAGGTCAATCTGCACTGTATGATCATGTCAATGAGTGCAAAATAAAAAAAATGTTCTTATGAACAAAATGCATTAGAAACTATGAAAGATATCACGGAGCTTACCGGCGTTTTTAATTTGTTGTTTACTAGATAAAAATATGTTTTATAAAATGTATACGTAGTAAGTGTCAAGATACACTCACATACCCAAAATCAGCACAAAATCTGAAAGCATTTAGAAAAAAAAGTGCGGAAAAAACAAGTTTGACAGACAGCTAAACAGACCGTCTAGACGGACGGACATAATAAGAGAAAACCTGAGGTATCCTCCGATTTCAGTGGTAGTTATGGGACTAAAAAGGAATAGAGCAAACCCCGAACTCCAAAACATCGGAGGTGGGATCAGGTACCTTGTACCATATAGGACTGGCGGTAAATTCAAATTCGACTTTGATGTTGTTGTGGTGTATCTGCCAGAAGAATCACAGTTTTGGAGTCACGCCCACAATTTGGAATCAAGCCATATTAATGTGACAAGAACTTGACTGATGATTAAATGATGCTAATTTCATAACATAGTGATACAATGGACAAAAATTAAACGAGATGCGGATCGAAACAAGTTAAGTTCATATAACCCATAAGCTGGGTATTTGTTTTAATTTTGTTGTAAGTAAAAGATAATTTTCTGGGTTCTTCAGAACATTAAGGTTGAAACTATATATAAATGTTTTTAAAAAACAATTCGCAAGGATTTATGAATATTTGGTTCTTTTGGGGGATTGGAGGCTTCCATGTACTCGGCACATATAGCGATACAAGATGATGTAGAGTATACGCATTTCAAAATGGTCAAAAACTATGTGAAAATACATGTAATGTGCTAATCGTTTTCCTGTATACTAAAGTTGTGACTACAAGCTAATTCAGAGAATTTGTGTCCCCCGCTTAAGGAAAAAGTAAAACATGCGCAGTTCGGGGGGAGGGAGGGGAGAGTGGGATCCCCCTCACTGAATTTGTAGAATTATTAAATGTATACATGCATGTATACTGAATCAAATAAAATATACCATTATGGATATAAAGATTTAATTGCTTATTCTTTATTATGTGTATAGAAGATTCTTTTTATATGGAATATTTATCACACTGTAATGATGATTTTGAGTTTGTACAAGCCAGACCTCGTAAATTTTTCATTTGGCGTGCTGAATACTATTACTTAGCAAAAAAAAAAATATTTCAAAAAAAAAAGTTGTCTCCGTCCGGGACTTGAACTCAGGACCTCTCACATTTGAAGCGAGAAACATACCACTACACCACGGAATCGCTTTAAATGGAGTCAAGTATATGCAGAAGTGAAGTCACATACATGTATATATTCATGTTCGGTATTGTCAAAATTTTACACAATCCATGGTGTTTGATTTATTTAGCCTTTGTTAAACAGTTCTAATAGATGTAATAAGAACATAAAGTCCACCGAGAACCTGTTTTATACGCAATAACTCTCCTCATGCCCCTGTGCTAAAAACAGCGACATGTAATACTATAAATACTAATAAATCAAACGGGGCGGGCACTTTGAGAGGGGTGAGAGGGGTCCTAGGGAGTTTGCCCCCCCCCCTTTACACATATCTATGTATTTGTTGGTTACATTTTTAATCTACATGCAATTTTTGTGAAGTACGAATGTGTCAATTCATTTTACTGTAAAACAGGACAGCAAGAAGATTACAAAATTACTTAATGACTTTATTTTACACTTATTTGTTTTTTATTCATTTGAAAATAAAATTTCGCACTTCTTTTTTTTTTATTGAATAGTAGCTATGTTTGGAAAGCGAGTGTAGGGATTAAGGATATTTTCAATCTTTTAATGATGTTACATGCATGCCAATTGTGTTCAAACGATATTCAAAGTGTTCAAACGATATTCTTAAGAAAGAGAATACTTGTATACTTTAGACTCTGCTAAAACAAACAGTTTTTCTGCGACTTATAGTACGATCTCCCAAATTTCGAAGGCCAACGATGCCAAAATATGTATTGAGCTCGATGACGTGTACTTGTACATAAATTAAAGTCCAATATAAACAGCTTCGTAATTCATTAACTTCATGTAGGCTCGGATGGTTAATTCATTATAGGAAAATCCAGGATACGGAGTGTTGAAATGCAGAAAAAAAGCCCTAGAATTCTAAATCAAACCATACGTTCATAAGTACGCTTTTGAGTCCTGTGCGAGGCTTATGTTGCTATACCATTGCCATGCAGAAACAGAGAGGGAAGCCTTAACTTCCTTTTTACAACATGCACGGAATGGGAGAGCTCTGGGATTGGCGGGGTCTTGGATACGTTTTCCCTAATTAACTCTTACATGTATTAGTTTATAACTATTTATGATTCTCCAAATAGGGTCTTGGATCATGTTGCATAGATAGAACTTGCTCTGCCCATCAATCTATCAATAAAATCTATTCTTACAAAATGATTATGTGTGAAATGATTTCTTGCAATATTCGATATGGGAACTCCGAAGCTTCGACGTCAGGTGTAAAGTATGACTCTTCCCTATGTCGTTGTTTCGGGAAATGGTTTGATTTTCTCATCTTTCTTGCTGATTAAAATAAATTAATTCACAAATATGGAGCATCTGTCAGTAGTCAATATTGATGACGAAAGTACATTATCTCGAACTTAAATTCTGATTCAAATTAAACTATAGAGTCAGATCTAGAAGCACACTTAATTCTTTTGTTTTTTCAGTGTCGGAAAAAATAGTGAAATACGGGCCTTATTTTGTAAAATTTTTCTTTTAGAAAATTATAATACAAAAAGTTATTTCCTCTTTAAATGGGAGGGAATGGGGCTTTTGATCTGTTTAGGAAATGTTCTAAAATATTTTAATAGTACATCCTAAAAAGTTACATGTTCAATGAACATTTTATCCTTATTCCACAGGTTTAATAGAAAAAAAACAATTTTTAAGCGATCCAATTACCAAAGGCCTGTGTAAAAACCTATCATATTCGACATACTCTGCCACCGTTGCCCTCAAATATTTTAAGATATGTGATTTTTCAAAGCAGTTTACATAATATATACAACAAGCAAATTCAAAGAATTGTGGTCCCCCGCTGTCGGTGTCTTTGTGGGTGAGATGTCATTTTTAGCTCTCCTGAGCCGAAGGCTGATCAAAATTTGTCCTTTGTCTGTTGTCGTTGTTGTTGTTGTTGTTGTTGGCGTCGTTGTAAACTTTTCACATTTTCATCTTCTTCTCCAGAACTACTGGGCTAATTTCAACCAAACTTGGCACAGAGTATCCTTGGGTGAAGAGGATTCAAGTTTGATCAAATGAAGATCCAAGCCCTTTTCCAAAGGGAGATAATTATGAATTAATGAAAATTAATGGTATCTTTTTAAAAATCTTCTACTCTTGAACCATTGGGCCAGGAAAGATGAATCTCACGTGAAAGCATCCTCAGGTAGCGGAGATTCAAGTTTATTCAAACCATGACCCCCGGGGGTAGGGCAGGGCCACAAAGCCTGATCATTTAGGTTTACATAGGAATACATAGGAAAAATCTCTTAAAAATATTCTTCTCAAGATGAACAAAGTTATGACTGGTGATAATTATATGGAAACATCCTCAGTTGGAGTTTTACATAGAGATAATATAGGAAAAATCTTTAAAAGTCTTCTTCTCAAGACCACAAGGCCAGAAAAGCTGAAATTTATGTGGAAGCATCATGGGTAGTGTGTAGTGTAGATTCAAGTTTGTTCATATCATGACCCCTGGGGGTAAGGTGGGGTCATAATGGGCAATCAAATCTTTACATAGAAATATATAGGAAAAATCTTTAAAACTCTTCTTCTCAAGTATGGCAAAATTATACATGCATGTTTTATTAATATAGTGAAGTGACAATTTCTCAAGTAATAAAAAATAAATTTACATCCCATCTCCCCCAACAAGTAAACTTTTCAATACTGAGCTGAATTTTGTTTTTTTAACTATCCCATGTGCTCAGGTGAGCGATGTGGCCCATGGGACTCTTGCTTGTGACATTTATTGTGTCAAATATAAACGCCCTGTCTTTTCGCAATATATCAAGGAACAATATGTGTTTGTAAAACACTGATGACCCCGTATGGCTGCTATGGCAATATAGCGAAGATCAAACTTTTCTTAAATGCATATTAAATATTATAACCCACAGGCCTTTAGATCGCTTAGAAAAAAAATTTGACGTGTGAATTTTTTTTTACACACACAAATATTTTTAAGCGATCCAAAGGCCTATGTGATTACCCAAAGTAGGGTCTTCTCACAAGAAATACAATTGTGAAATACGAAATCCTTGCACAATCTGTTCATGGC
Organism: Saccostrea glomerata; assembly: GCA_003671525.1. Taxonomy (NCBI): domain Eukaryota; kingdom Metazoa; phylum Mollusca; class Bivalvia; order Ostreida; family Ostreidae; genus Saccostrea; species Saccostrea glomerata. The sequence continues at coordinate 23,626 of PRKT01001681.1, read as the reverse complement.
CAAGGATAAATTTTTGAAAGATAGGTCAAACTAGAGCCGAGCTCGTTGCAAAGCAACGAATAGGTCTTCCGTTGGAGCTACGGATAAGAAGACGAAACCCTGAGTCTAGGTCAAAAGCCACATTCTAAAGTTGTACAAGTGAAATTTAAACCTTGTAAGAGAAGCAACTTGCAATGTTTAGCTAGGAAAAAGACTGTAAAGGAATATATGTGACCTTGAACTTTCCAAGTGACCTTGAACTCTCCAAATGACCTTGATCTAAGCAATGACTAGCTCTCGTTATAAAAATATTATCCATGTGTTACCGTCTGGAAAATTTCAAACATTTTATTTAGATATTCTTTCTGTCCATGCATCCAACCAAAAACATCTTATCCTTGGGGACTTTGAACTCGAGTCAAGGTCACGTCCCACCCTGCATTATATCAGCAATGTTTCACTAATAGAAAAATGGTAGCGAATTTACAGTTTCACTGTCACTAATCTTGACTCGTCCAAATGACTGGATATGTTCAGCCATGAGTTTTTTTCTGACTATAATCGAGGCAAAATGATTCATTGGGTTCAACACAATGTCGAGACTATAGCTCTACTTGTTTGTACTTATAACAAAGGAAGAGAAAACTAGCCATTGCCATCAGACCAAAACTGTAGAAGGAGTAGCGTTTTAAAGGAATTTCACATAAATTTCTATTTTGTGTAATCATGACAACACCGTTCATCGAAATCAAAAACGATGCAGTTAATTATGTATCACATTGAAGTCTACTTGTGTGTCCAGTTATATTGAAATCAAACTAAAACTGTAGGAGGAATAACATTTTTAAGGAATTATATACAGAAATTTCTATTTTTAGTAACCATGGCAACACCGTTCATCGAAATCAAAAACGGATGCACGATATTTTGTATCTTAGTGAAGGCTACTTATGTGCCAAGCAATATTGAATTCAGACAAAAACTGTTGAAGACGTCGCATTTTAAAGCATTCAAAAACCGATGCACTATACTATGTATCTTAGAGATGTGTACTTGTGTGCCAAGTTATATTGAAATCAGACCAAAACGGTATGAAGAGTAGTATTTTGAAAAATAGACAGACAGACAGCTAGACAGACGAACAGACGAACGGACGGCAGACACTTTACTATCCCATCCCACAGACAGGTGGGACAGATATTTATCTATCGAAAATAACCAAATTAAATAAAGACATCATTTTTAAAGCATTAAATCGTAGCAAAAAAGAAAATATCAATGGATGCGACACTTTTCAGACAAGGGAAGAGATATGAACCTCTCATAAATACGGTACACATGTATCAGATCATTGCACGTCGGTAATCTAAAATGACACATATTATTTTTTTTCTTTGTATAACTTAACCCCCCCCCTAATTTCTTTAAAAATGTTTGTACAATCAAGAAAATTGGTTACTTTTCATAAAGACTACGACGTTTCTTTCATTTTCAAGAACCGTATAATATCGAGTGCAGCGAGCTCAATAGAATAACGTGTAAGAAAAGAAGTTCGGAATTGTACACACGTCAAGCAAATTTTGTTGTGCAACATTCCCAGAGCTCCTTTACTACCCAATGTCCTTTGCGCGAATAAATAAACAAATAATAACACAAGTAACAGCTTTTTAAAAAGCTTGGCTGACTATGTCATCAATATCTATAGAATCTATGAGCATGATAAACTATAAACGTTTACATTTGGGGGGGGGGGTTAAATTATTTCACTGGAGTAAATTATGGAGATGTTGCACAAAACATAAACCATATATAATACTGTTTGTATCTCAAATAAAAAATGAAATCATGATCATGTCCCGCTGTAGATTCGAACCCGGGACGAAAAGATGAACACCTCTGTCCGCAAGTCTAAAATGGTTTTAGAGGATGACGTAAATAAGGAAAAACATTTGATTAATGCTTGAAAGCATGGCTACATATAAAGGTGGCAGCTGAAAATATGATAACTACAAGAAATTGGGGATCTAACAATTATGACTGACGTGTAGAATATGATTGATAGTTTCTTGGGTATGCCAAAGTATCAAAGATTGTTGGAAACGTGGGGAAAATAATTAAAGCTTTAAATGACCCAACAAACTTGACGGCGATATATGAATGCCATGGTGCGGATTCAGGAAGTTTTTCCCAGAGATGAGGGGTCAACATCAAATGTTTTATTACTTTAAATGATGTAACTTCTAACTCACTTCACAATGTCACCGAATTGTTTGTTTGTTTTTTTCCAAAGCTCGACCAGGATTCTGACAAAAAAGAACAGACTTTACAAAATTCATGCAGTTTTCATTTTCATTCAATAGAATAGTCCAGAAAAAGGGTGCAAAAACCTACACGTGACATTTTGGCGCGAAATAATAGCGTCACCCCTTACCTAGAAGACAAATGGACTAATCCAGTAGTATAAAGGTCAAACGGACATATATCCGTATAAGAACTCGCATGAAATTAATATATGCTAGCAAAAGGCTAGAGAAAATAAATACTTCAATGTATTGTATTAGCAATATGTTTATTTTTCTGCTAACAGAATAGATAACTGTTGTTGCTGAAATGCATGTAACAAATCCGATGATAATCAGCATGCACAAAATTTTGCTGGCTAACTGTGACCTCTTCGAACCCTATTGATCCTTAGCGTGACGTCAGGCAATAAAAGGCTTTCAGTTTGAAGAAATATTTCAAAAACTTTTCCGCAATAAATATACAGTTATTACTAGCTTACTCTAAAGTTTTCTATCGTACATATGTACTAGCGTACTCTGTTTAGTAGGATCAGTTTTTTCAGTGGGTGGCTCAGTACAACTCTCCTGTCTGTTATTTTTTTTCTGCAGCTATACTGTGTATGAAGTTTGATTATTTTTAAAAATATCTTGGTTAGTTTGTTTGAAACTGAGCTTTGAACTTAGCTAAAGGCAAAGTGTGACGGAAGGAGATAAGGCAGGATGGAAGACGTCCGACATGACAAACATTATATCCCAAGCCATATTCATGGCGGGGCATAGAATGATTATTGGTTTACATAAAAAAATAGGTTGTGACTTTCTTTCGGAATTCAACACCAGCCTTAATCTACATGTATATACGCATGTACAAAAACAAATCAACCAATTAACATTCTCGGCTTAGAAGGAAGACATTGTATATTCATTTTAAACATGTTAAAGGGGGGTACTTATAGTGATGAGAGGAAATTTAACCACGTGTCGGTCCATGAAACATAAAAGATTATTTTTGGAATGTTTGTATACAACAGCGTGGCTTTCTTTGAACTAAATTAGAATTTATTGAAATATTTAAAAATAATTCTTTCAGGGACGCCGTGATATATTTGGTAGTCTGTGTAATAACTGTTCGGATCGATATACATGTAGTGTCTTTTGAAGGTACAACACCTTTCTTTTAATATTACCAAAGGATTTGCTGATCCTTTATTTCCGTATAGTCGAAATGCATGGGAGAAGGAAAAAAACCGTATGTGGATTAATCAAATACTACTAAAGCCGGATAGGCTCATTTCTGAGAAGATAAAAAAATATTTAACTCGATATAACGAGTTAATTATCTCGTTATCTCGTTATAACGAGTTAAATATTTTTTTATCTTTTCAGAAATGAGCCTATCCGGCTTTCGTAAAATACAAATTGATGCGTTGTGTTTTTAATCTAAATAGAAACGTTTTTTTCTTCTCGTTTTCCTTTTTTGTAAAATGCCGTTTGCTTTGTTTAAAAACTTCTTCATACGCGTTACCAATGTGAGAAGAGAAAACAAGACGTCGATCCTCAAACAATTTATTTCTAATGATGAAAACACCAAATGACGATGAGGATAATTTACTGAGACCCTAGTATCCACATTTGATGTCACCAACATTAACAATGACTGACCGGGGGGACGTTTGGTAAAGAATTAAAATTGATATTTTATCGTCGAGATACTGGTTAATGATAAATAGCATTGACGAATTTTTAATTTTTTAAAAATCGTATTCTAAAACTCTGGATGTATATATTTTGGCCGTTATTCTATGCAATAGTGCATTCATGTATATTTATACTTACATCGACTGTACATGTACAAGCATGTAAAATCGTGCAATGTTGAGATATTCTGTTTATTCAACGAAAAAGTATATTATTTTGTACAATAACATTTTAAAGTTTAGTAGCAAATAACTGCATACTCAAAAGTGCTTAATTTATTTTGGATGTTTTCCCGTGAATTAGAAACGTCACCTGCACTTACAACTACCATGCATGCGTACATGTAAGTTTAAAATTCATAAAACAATATCCACCTCGATAAAAACAGGGGGGGAGGGGGATATTGCAAACCCAGCTAGTGTTTATTCGGCTATCAAAATACATAAAACTTACAATGAATAAATGTACAAGCGATTACGATTGATTTAAACAAGCTGAAATAGAGTGAAATGAAATGATATGAAAGAAACGACATATTTCAAACCCAATTTTCCATTTGTAACTATCGGAGTACACAATAGATTTTCATATATGCCCACTGTTCTCTGCAACCACGTGCTTGTAAACGAGGACCGCGGGCAACACAACTTTAGACACAAAGCGACAAAGCTGGATATAACCTGTTTGCTATACCGGTATTACAAATACGTGAATAATAGTATAAAATTATTATAAAGAATTTTTTATGTTCAATGTTTATTTAATCTTTAAAAAAAAATGATACCCCGGTAAATGGAGAAACAAAAGAGTGATCATGGTAAAAATAAAACGTACATATACAATATTACCTATCACTATCCATCACTAATTATAATTATTTGCCGAAGCCCCTTCTCAATTACAATTGAAATAAAATACATTAACACAGAATAGAGTTATATATTTTTTTCTCATTTTGCGAGAACAGGCCAAAGAAAGCGAACACAGTTCAAAATGATTTCATGCACCAGTGTTTGGAATTACGATTAAATATGAAAGATGGGTAAAATAATCTTATTGAATCGCGATGTAATTAAAAACACAGTTTTCTATTAATTGTTAGGTCTTTCTACACAATGGTCTAATACAATCACAAACACTTGCTTTGTTTATGTCCACAGGTGCCTGGTACACTCGTGACCTAGATCGA
>PRKT01001681.1:0-17035 GCA_003671525.1 Saccostrea glomerata | reverse complement strand
GAAAACATGTGTAAATTTTCGCTCTTTTAGGCGTTCTATTTTTTGACCCCTGTATAGCGCCATTTTGAATAGAGAAATCGAAAAACAAAAACCGATGTGCACAACTTCAATCCTTCTGTTATCTAAAACCAGTAAAATTTTTGCTCCAGCTCTAGTGGTCTCTGAGCCTTTGTCTGAAAATGAAAGCCTATAATTTTTTGTTTAAAGGGAAATAACTCAAAACCGGAAGTGACTTTTTGAAATTATCGACAACATTCTGATAGAGTTTATTACCGTCTATAATGTCTGAAAATTTGAGCAAAATCCATTCAGAAATGAGTGAGATATGAGGCTTCAAAGCTGGCGTCTAGGAAGAAAACAAAAAAAAGAATAATAAGAATAATCTTAATCTTCAGAATCAGTAGAAGGTCTTCCGTTGGAAACGGAAGACCTTAACTATAAGATCAAAGGGTCTAATTTGCTGTTAATCTTAAGAAAGGCCTTGTCACAATTATTATCAATAAGTATTACATATCTGAAGGACGTACAACGAAAAATGTCTTTTTTTCTAAAATAAAAATTAATACTTTTTGCAGTTATGACCTAAAAGGCCGTTAACGTGGATGCGATGTCTATTTTACTGTTTTGTTTAGATACTGTTTGTGTATTCTCCAGACAAGTGATACTGTCGTGTGTTTGTATGCAGATTCATTGAAAAAGTAACGAATAGCCGTAATAAATCGATTTATTGCAAGGACATACCCTCAATGTACTTGTGTATCTTGCCAAGTTTTTACACTTAAACTCAAGAAGCATTAAGTTATTTAAAAAAAATTCTGCGAACCTCGTGAAATCTTGCAAATCAATTAATTATAGCTACTTTGTATATGTAATGCAGTTGACCAGCAAAATATTCAACCTGACGTCCAACAAATTAAAATTTTAGCAATTGAATAAGGGATCTATATATGAGCGCAGCATTTTTCACAACCTATACGTATAGTATTGAAAAGAATTATAAATCAAACTAAGATTTTTAACTTTGGTATGCCCATGCAATAATGGAATTTAAAGGTTCTTGGACACAGATTTGAAGTCAATATTTTCTCTATAATATTACAACTTATATATTTTAATAGCGTTTCACACAAAAAATTATAAAAAATCTTTTTACATTTAAAGTTATTAAAACTTCAAATTTTTTGGCGGGTTTGATTGACACATCCTTGCACTTTCACAAATTTTAACCTTATTCTTAATCCTTAGAAAAAGTGGCAATCTTGTTGTGTATTAATGAGAAATATCAAAACTTTTATCCAGAAAAATAATTTTATTCAGAGTAGAAATATTAGAAAGCAAAACTCCTTCAGAAGTATCGTCTTTCCGAACTAAGAGTTGCGTACAGAGTTTAGAAAATCGAGCACACTAGTGTTATGTACACAGTTTTTGTAAACAGGGCTCAAGTTCTGTCATTGTTTATGTTTACAATTCACCGGGTGCGTTCAATAGTCACACTCTGCTTACCACAACTGCACGGACTGACAATATATTGTGTGTTTGATTTGCTTTCAAACATGTCTACTCTGAATTTTCTGGATTATAGTATTAATATTTTTCATTTATACAAAAGGAGATTGCCACTTTTCCTAAGGATTAAGAATAAGATTAATTTGTAAAAGTGCAAAGATGTGTCAATCAAACCCGCCAAAAAATTTGAAGTTTTAATAACTTTTAAATGAAATAAGATTTTTAATTAATTTTTGTGCGAAATGCTATGAAAATATATAAGATGTAATATAATAGAGAAAATATTGACTTCAAATCTGTGTCCAGGTACCTTTAAAGATGACGTCTAAACTGCAAGTATACTTGCTAAAATCATGTGATTCCGACATCAAGTGTCGGTGACAAGTCTAAATTTTAAAAAATATAAATGTCCTCAGCATGTAGATTTGAACCACATTACATCTTACATGTTATATCAGTGATATCTTAAAATGAATTATCCATCCTTATAAAGTATGTATTTTTTTATCTTAAAAAATCGCCAATATTTCCATTAGTAACCTTAACTTAGCTCCAGAACTATAGCTCTCTGAAAAAAATATATTGACAGACAGGAGAGGTACAGCGCCATCCTTTGAAAGAAAAACTGTATATATCTATCGCACACAAAAATTTGCAATTGGTACCTTATTTTTCTAGCAAGTACTCTCGTAGTTGACGTCTACAAATACACGAAGCGCGTTAGACCGAATTATCTTGCAAACAAAAATGGCAGTATAAATAGGCAAAAATTCGATGATCTCAATTTCAGGGCAAGGAGAGCTATTAACAACAATTACAAGGAATATTTTGTTGCGTAAACAGTGAAAGAATGTGTCAGGATCACACGATTAGTAATATTTTGAGATGACAATTTGAAAATGATGGAATAATAAATCGAGAAACAGCGCACTTTTTTGTGCGAAATAAATATACATTTGTTTTTTTTTTCAGTTTGTGGCACTGTAGCTCTCCCGTCTGTCAATATATTTTTTCGATGAGCTACAGTTCTGCAGCTAACTTTCATGAACTGTACTGCGAATGAAATGTTCAATGAATGCGTTAGCGTATAGAACAATGGAATGTGGCGTGAGTAAAGTAATTACAATATCAATCGTTGACACTCAGAGACCTGGGGCTCGTAAAATAAAGCAGTAGGGTCTTAAGTATGATTTAGGCCCAATCTTAGGACGTGCCTAAGTACCACTTAAGTTTGGGTTAAACCGTAACATTAAACGAACTAACCTGGGTCTTAATAGCTAAGTAAAACTTAAGTTCACTTTATTTCTGACACATAACCCTAGTTTTTCACGTTATTTACCTATATTGCTTAAAAATTAATCAATTACGTTTTTAAGTATATATATAAAAGTTGATGTCCTTAATAAGTTAATAACCTATTGGTTTTTGTTAGGTTGGATTAGATTTCGTAATAAAAATACTATCACATCCAATTCTAGTCGAATTGGAGGCTTTTATCGAAGAAAGTGTTAATTTTCCATATAATAAAATCTATAGATCCGCCTATAATCCCTATAATCAATTAGAGTTATTCCCCCTGAGTCAACTTCCGTTAATCCCTTTTCATTCGAAGACTATGAATGAGGTTGGTGCAATTTCAAAGGGCAATGTTTTGCAAAATTAGATATTTAGAAAAATAGTTAATGGTTATTATACATATTGATGTTTTTGTTATCTATTCGGTAATTATTTGCTGCAATCAATTTAGGAGTATTTATTCATGATTTCCCGATGATCCTTGATTTTATAATGCCAATTTTTTCTAGCGTCTGTTGTGGCCATTTTGTATAAGCCGACCACTTAATAAAAAATAAGTTTTTATTAAAACAGATTATATCATGTAAGTATGTAATAATTATTAAGTCAATTATCTCGATTGTTAGGATTTATATCATATTGCCTTGGCTTAATTAATTTTTCTTTGTTTTAAAGAATTGATCTGACACGTTTCTATATATACCAAGGGGAGATAATAAAAAAAAAATAACCCATAGGCTAACTTTATAAAATAGATTAGCATGTAAAAATGAACAGATCATTATTTTAAATTTCTTTTCTAAGAAATGAACAAAATAATATATATATATTTATAAAATTAATTAATTTTCTTTTCTTATATTTTTTTAACACGATGCCACCGAGAGCTAAGAAGCGCAGAATGGCTCAACCATCAGCGACTGTATCACAGGAGCCACCAAGTGGTAGTCAGGCTACAGTGAATTCCCAGACGTACTCGTCGACGGCATCGGCAGGATGACCAGTACCGATACAACCGACCCAGGCTCCATCAACTTCTGTTGTGGCGGAAGCTCAACCCATGTTGACAAGAAGTGCAGGGCAATCATTTGCACTGCCCACGCCTGGAGCATCAATATCAACTTCAACAGATGTTGGCACCACCCCTGCTCCTGTCCCATCAGTACATATGATTGGTACGAATGTTTCTAGCACAGTCAAGCAACGTATTATTAGTGGTCAGTATATTGATTTGGCCACATTGGTAACACCAAAATCGGGGTCTGATGAAAAGAAATTAGTTATAAATAGTATGGGTGAGTTAATTTCTAAAGATGTCAACGCAAAAAAGGTAGAAAATATAGAGCAATGGACTGACCTTATGCTCATATTTGCAAGTGTGTACTTGAGTGCACATCCCGCCAAGACTCTTGACCTGCTTAAGTACATACAGACCGTAAGAATGGGTGTTAGCAGGGGGGCTATATCTTGGAAAGAATATGACACGGTTTAGGCTGCGCAAAGAGCAAAATCATGTATCTTCCTGGGGCGAAATCGACTCGGAATTATGGCTAATGTATATGCATTCTGGGCCTGCTTATAACTTAACAAATGCACCCAAAACCAACAATGATAAATGCTACAGTTTCAATTTCAAGGGATCTTGCGATAAACTCCCTTGCATGTATAAGCACAACTGTCTTCGTTGCGGTAGCAACCATCCACTGATACATTGCATTATACAAGCCTCAAACACTGGGTCCGCACAAACATTTCGCCCACAAAATTCAAGCGGTCAATTCTATGGACAGTCAAGTTTTCGTCCACAAACCACCAATGCAAATACCAACTATAAGGGGTATTCCAATAGCAACACCCAGCGCCCAACCTACTCAAGACAATGATTCCGCACCCCGCAATCTATGGCGTCTAGGTTCAACGCCTATTAATGTACACGCCCTTAAAAATGTCTCGTCAACTATCCTAACAGAATCGTAGCAAATCGGCTAATTCAAGGTTTCTCTCAAGGGTTTAAACCTCATTATCATGGGCCTAGAATACCAATTCAGTGTAATAATTTGAAATCCGCGGACGATCATCCTAATGAACTTAAAGAGAAAATCGACAAAGAAATTGAAATGGGGAGGATTCAGGGTCCTTTCACGCAAATACCAATGTCTAATCTTAGGTTATTTCCAATTCGGTTAGTGCCTAAGGGGGATAATTCGGGCTGGCGTCTAATAACGCACCTCTCTTTTCCGAAGTTTAGAAGTGTGAATTCCTACATAGATCCTTGTGAAACTGCTGTACAATATTCATCCTTTGATTCAGTGATTCAGATGATTGCTAAATTAGGAAAGGGGGCTTTCATAGGTAAGCGGGATATAAAATCGGTATTTCGACTTCTCCCAATTTTTCCCGGCGATTTTGATCTCCTTGGTTTTAAATTTCAGGGTAATTATTTCATAGACAAATGTTTACCTATGGGGTGCTCCATTTCATGTAAGGTTTTCGAGGAATTTTCTACATTTTTGCAGTGGGCTACGATACAGCGCTCTAAAACATCAACAACTGATCACTATCTTGATGATTTTATATTTGCTGGGAGGGATGCCCATTTTTGTCAAGACCTTATGTCGAATTTTCAAGGCGTCTGCAATGAAATAGGTGTTCCTATTGCCGAGGACAAATCTGAAGGCCCTACTATGGTTATGACGTTTTTAGGTTTTGAGATAGATACTTATCATATGCTAGTTAAGATCCCCTATTCAAAATGCCTACAGCTACAGGGTATTTTACACCATCTCGTTGTTCATGCATATCAAGATAACACTCCAACAAATACTATCTGTTTTAGGTAAATTGAATTTTTTTACAAGAGCCATAAGACCAGGTAGGGCATTTCTGCGTCGGCTTTATAATGCTACAATAGGAGTTTCAGAATTACATTATCGCAGAAGAATAACTCAATCAATGCGGCAGGACTTGTACATGTGGATTAGTTTTCTTGAGTCATTTAATCGGACTGTATATTTTTTAGATATTGAGTGGACGTCAGACAACAACATTAATTTTTACACAGATAGTTCCGGTTCGTCTTTCTTAGGTTGTGGTGCTTATTTCAATTGAGAATGGTGTTTTTACCCTTGGCCAGAAACTTGGGCGTCCAATGAAGTACTTAGAGACATAACCCTTCTAGAGTTAGTTCCGGTGGTCTTGGCCGTCTATTTATGGGGTAACAAACTAGCTAATAAAAAGATACTTCTTCATATAGATAATCAAGCTGTAGTCGCTATAATAAATAAGGTTACTTCCAAATCAGAGCGGGTCATGACCTTACTTAGATCATTTGTACTTGCTTCTATGAAATATAATATTCTGTTTCGTGCAGTTTACATACCAAGTAAAGACAATGTAGTAGCTGACTCAATTTCTCGTAAGCAGTGGGCCAGATTCCGACAAGCAGCTCCACATGCCAGGACACACCCTTGCCCAGTACCCTTATCATTCCGCAACATCATCTCCAGCCTGAGTTTGCTAATCTTTTAGACGCCTCAGTATCTGAAAACACACATAAATCTCATCGTGCTGGAATGGCAGCTTATTACAAAGTATGTAGACTCCTTGATTGCACGCCGTGGCCCCCTACATTAAACTCAGTCGTGCAATTTGTTTTGCATTCATCATCATCCGGCCTTGCATATGGTACCGTGAGGTCTTACTTGTCTGCCATTTCATTTCATTGTAAATTGCAAAGTGTTCACGATCCAACTCCGGAGTTCTTGGTTACAAAGTTATTGCAGGGCATGAAACGTTTGAAACATAAAGCAGATACTAGATTGCCAATAACGAAAACAATTTTGCTAAATATTATTCAAGTTCTGCCCATGATATGTACAAATGCTTTTGAAACACCTCTTTTCTCGGCTGCATTCCCCCTGGCCTTTCATGGATTTTTAAGAGTTGGTGAATTAACAGTTAATACAAGCAAATGTGATCAACAAAACACAATTCATATCGACAATTTGTCCATAAATCACGAAACGCAATCTCTCGTACTGACTATCCAGTATTCGAAAACGGACCAGTTAGGTAAAGGCACAGTACTACAAATAGATAAGCAGGGTTGTGTAGCATGTCCATTTCAGCTCATTACCAAATATGTCAGCATCCGTCCAGAGGGTTCAGGTCCATTATTTCGACACTTCGATTTATCTCCACTCACTCGATATCAATTTACGGGGGTACTTTGTAAGGCAGTAAAGCACCTAAATTTGCCTGGTATCTCAGGATACAAATCTCACTTTTTTCGTATCGGTGCGAGTACTGATCTCGCGATAAAAGGATTTTCAACACATGACATTCAGAGATCTGGTCGTTGGAAATCTTATTCTTACAAATCCTACATTCGCATACCAAAGTTTTAATTTAATTTTCGATACACAGACTATATGGTTGGTGGGTTCATCAATTATCAAACACGCCTATTTGGAAGCTGTATTAAGACCAGGTGGTACAAATTTGACACTAGAAAGAAAACACATCTCCCTGTGGTGGCAGGGTTATTGTGGCCTCCAGTTAAGTAAAACTAAAGAAAAGATTACAACTCTTAAAAAGGTGGGCCCTGTACCTAATTTCATTCTTATACATTGTGGGGGGAATGATTTGGGCAATGTATCGATCAGAAAAATAAGGGTTGTTGCAAAGCAGTTGGTTTTATTTTTAAAGAGTCACTTTCGAAACATTAGGATTATATGGTCATTTATACTTCCGCGTCTTCAATGGCGCTATTCAGCAAATTTAAAAGCAATGGAAAATGCACGCAAACGGGTTAATTCTGGTATAGCTGCAATTGTCTTGCGATCTGGGGGCGCAATAATCCGCCATACAGACATTAAACCTGATCCAGCTTTGTTTTTACAGGATGGGGTACACTTGTCCTCGTTGGGGAATAACATTTTTCTAAACTCTCTCCAGGGGGGACTCGAGGCTATCGTTGCGCATGGTCAATCCTGCTTTCCCAATTAACATGGGTCCTGGGTACGGCTGTTCGTATATGCCGCTCTACCCCCACCATGGTGGCGGAGTTCCCTGGATGAGTTTCATTCTGATCCTCATCACAGGGAACCTTTGGCGTATAAGCGGCATTTTGGTAATTATATTGTAAGCGTTGACTTCTGCACCTCCCAGGGTCAATGCTTTCTATATATATATGGTGAACTTTGATGTTGTGAACTTTGATCTTATTGCACTAAAATGTGAACTTTGAACTTTGATGTTGTATGAACTTTGACCTACCCTATATGAACTTTGACCTTTGATAGTGACCTTGCTATATGATTTGCTTTGATGTTGAATGTTGTATGTGCTTTTGATTTACTTGGTAGAGCATCTATATGATGAAGCAGGTGTTATCTATAAGTATATCTCCTGTGAATTGAGAAAATGGGTCAGCCTGTTGATTCAAAATATTATTAGTTCTTGTTGGCTAGCCTAAGTTTTAAAATGAATTTGATGAAAAGTAATTAAAACTAATTTGATATTACACAATAAAATTATCTTACATTATATAATATCATTAATTAAAAACTAATTTTATTGGGGTGGGCGGGGTGGAATCAGCATGCCCATTTGTCCTTATGAACTGCAGATTAAAACCTGTCTGACATTAAATCTGAAAAAAAATCAAGTTTTTTTTTGTAATGTTTTATGGCAGAAAGTACAGGTCCATTCATCCCTGGGGGGTAATGAGTGGACAAGAATCCAGTTAAAGATTAATGAGTTCAATGTAGGAAGGCTAGCTGTCTCAATCATTTCTGTAGAGCATCTCCGATCAAACAGTCTTATCTGTATCCTTCGGGAATGAGACAGAAGAACTGCTGGTCAGTTTATAGCATATGTCATTTGATGGCCAGCCTTAAAATCTATTTTCAAAATAAATTTGGAAAGATTAATTTGTCAAGACTAATTTAGTAGATATTGTTAAATATGATGGGCATTTGACAAGGTCTAACGTTAAGACAACCTGTATAGAAATTTATTGTGTAATATTTGTTATGATTAATGCCTACACTACAGGAGTTGTATAAACAGCAAATACTTAAAGGAATGGAAAAAATCATGGAAATCTTTGAATCAAAACGTTGACATGATTTTCTAGCACTCAAAACTGTTTATAATTATACTAGTCATTGAAATTATTTGATGGGCGTATCATGCTATGGCGTGGCACTTTATTTAGAAATCTTCTCACATGTATTTGCTAAAAAGCAATCATTTTTAGCTCACCTGAGCCGAAGGCTCAAGTGAGCTTCTCTGATCAAATTTTTTCCGTTGTCTGTCGTCGTTGTCGTCGTAAACTTTTCACCTTTTCATCTTCTTCTCAAGAAGCACTGGACCAATTTCAACCAAACTTGCCACAAAGTATTCTTAGGTAAAGGGGATTCAAATTTGATAAAATGAAGGGCCACACTCTCTTCCAAGGGGAGATAATTATGAATTAGTGAAAAATCAATGGCATTTTTAAAAAAAATCTTCTTCTCAAGAACCACTGGGCTAAGAAAGAAGAAACTCAAGTGGAATCATCCTCTGGTAGTGTAGATTTAAGTTTGTTCAAATCATGACCCCCCGAGCAAGGGTGGGGCCAAAATGGCCGATCAAATTTTTACATAGGAATATAGAAGAAAAATCTTTAAAATTCATCTTCTCAAGATCCATAGGGACAGGAAAGATGAAACTCATGTGGAATCATCCTCAGGTAGTGTACATTCAAGTTTGTTCAAATCATGACCCCCGGGGGTAGGGTGAGGCCACAATGGCTGATCAATATTTTACAGATTAGGATTATATAGGAAAAATCTTTAAAATTCTTCTTCTCAGTAACCATTGGGTCAGGAAAGATTAAACTCATGTACATTCAAGTTTGTTCAAATCATTGCCTCCTGGGGTAGGGTGGGGCAACAATGGCGGATCAAAGTTCTACATAGGAATACCCAGTATATAGGGAAATCTTTAAAAATGTTCTTCTCAAGTACTGCAAAGCCATGATTAGTGATATTTTTATGGAAGCATTCTCAGATACTGTAGATTCTAGTTTGTTCAAATCATAACCCCCAGGGATAGGTTGGGGCCACAATGGGGGATCCAAGTTTTACATTAAAATTGATCTAAAAAATCTTTTTCTAAAGAATAGCGAAGCCATGATTAATGATTTTTATATGGAAGCATCCTTGAGGTAGTGTGGAATTAAATTTGTTCAGATCATAACCCCCAAGTGTACAGAAGAGTCTCAATGGTGGATCAAAGTTTTACAAAGGAAAAGAAAGGGGAAAATCTCATTATCAGAAAAGCTATGTTAAGTCATAATGACATGTAAGCATCCTCATGTATTGAAGATTAAATTTGTTCAAATCATGAGTACCCTTTGAGGTAGGGAGGGAAAAGATGGAGAGTCAAATTCAAATTATTACAAAGTAATATATACAAACAAAATTTTTTTTTTTAAAAACCTATAAAAATCTTTTTCTTCATAACATAAAGTTATATGCAGAATTGATATAGAGGCATTCTCAAGTAGTATTAGAATTCAAGCCCCCTCCCCCCTCCACCCCACCCCCTCAGTAAACTTTTCAATTCTGATCCGATTTGTGTTTTTTCCTATCCGATTTACTCAGGTGAGCGATGTGGCCTCTGGGCCTCTTGTTTAATTTCATTTCCAAGTAGATACCTTCTAGAGAGCAAAATCAAGTTAACGTATACTAGTAACACATAGAACAAAAAAATTACAAATATCGTGTGCCCGGAAGGGAAGAGGGCTTGAAAGGATGTGTATTTGAATGCTTAGATCTAGCAGCAAACTTCGCAAAGTTAAAACATACTTCTGTCCAAGTCCTTTGAAAGTGGGGGCAATCCCCAATCCTCCCGCCCCTCCCTTTTCGAAGCTAAAAATATAACCCATACTGAGAGTTGTAGATAGAGCGGAGAAGTTATTTCATTAGTCCTTAAAGGCACAACTTAAGAAATGACTTAGGAAAAAATTAAAATAAGATTGTTTCGTGAAACAGCGGTGACAAATCTAAGGAACTTCCTAAGTTATAACTTAAGCATATCTTAAGTTATGTCCTATGACATATCTTATGAAATGTTTGTGAAACAGGCCCCTGGCCACAAGACCAATACCTTAGACTGAGAATAGACTTAAGCCAAAATTTCAAACTATAATAACTTTTAAAATAATTTTATATTGAAACAAAATTGTCATCATATATTTTGTATTACACAACATTGCAAAATCTTAAGCAAATACATTAAAAACAAGATGTGTTCGTGAAACACTGATGTCCCCGTATGGCAACATAATGAAGATTAAACTTTTCGTAAATGCAAATTTAATATATTGGTACCCAAAGTAGGGTCTCCTAACTGGAAATACAATTGTGAAACATGAAAGCCCTATCACCATCTTTTCCCAAGTTATGGCAAGACTAAAGTTTTTCATAAGTGCAGAAATCTTCGAGTTTGACCTACTTTTAATACCCTTTCAAAAAGTTATGGCCAAAGTTAAAAAGATTTTAAAAGTAGGTTAAACTCCAAGATCAAGGTCAAAAGGTCAAGGTTATTGGTATTGAATAAAAGGTCCTTTCACAAGAATTACATATGTGAAGCATGAAAGCCGTAGCCCTTACTCTTCAAAAGTTATTGCCAAGGTTAATGTTTTTTTCATAAGTCCGGAAATCTCCAAGGTCAAAAGGTCAAGGTTATTGGTATCCAATAAATGCTCTTCCACAATCCACAAAGAATACATATGTGAAGTTTGGAAGCTTTAGCCCTAACCGTTCAAAAGTTATGGACAAGGTTAAAAAAATATAAAATTAGGTCAAACTCTAAGGTCAAGGTCAAAGGTCTTGATATCAAATGAAAGGTCTTGTCACAAGGTCTTAAAAAAGTATGAAAACACTAGCTCTAACCCTTTAAAATATATGGTTAAGTTTGTTTATTAAGAGTAGGTCAAACTTCAGGGTCAAAGGTCAACGGGCCAAAGCTCTTTGTATCCAATGAAGATACTTTTTCATTAAGTTTGAATTGAAATACACAATCTGTGCAAATGAGACCAATGGATATTTAAGGAATCACTGTCTAGTTAGTATAGTATGCCAGGCCTAGGGACATCAACTACTTACTTACTTATCCTCTCTGTGCCCCGGAGGACGCATGAGGCCGTTCAACAACGAACGCCACTTACGGCGGTCACTGGCAACAACCTGTCCCTCCTTCCAGCTGTTCCAGCCTAGTTCTTCCCTTTCTGTCTCAACAGAATGTCGCCAGGTGTTCTTTGGCCGTCCTCTTCTTCTCTTTCCCTCAGGGGCCCATGTAAGAGCTGTTCTGATGTGCGAGTTCTCTTCCCTTCGTAGGATGTGCCCTATCCATCTCCATCTTTTTCTTTTGATAGTGCTTGATAGAGGTATGGATCTTGTTCTTTCGTATAGTTGTTGGTTGGTTATCTTTTCAGGCCAATGTATTTTAAGGATTCTCCTAAGGCGTTTTCGGTGGAATGTATCGAGTTTTTCATCATCTTTTTCTGTTGTTCTCCATAGTTCAGCACAATACAGCAACACAGATAGAACGTTTGTGTTGAAGATCTTGAGTTTGGTCTTTGTGCTGTATTGTGGTGACTTCCATACCTTGGCAAGGGATGCAAAGGCGGTCCTGGCTAAGCCTAGCCTTCTCCCAATATCTGCCTCGGTTCTTCCGGTCTTGTCCATTGAGGCACCTAGGTAGAGAAATGATTCAACCTCTTCTATTTCTTTATCATTCAACCTGATGGCATCCTTCTTCTTCACATTTATTCTCATGCTTTTAGTTTTATCGACGTTAATTTTTAGGCCTGTATATCCTGCAACAGCATGTAATCTCCTGGTCTTCTCCTGCATGTCGCTGTGTTTGCTGGACATAAGTTCAAGGTCGTCTGCATAATCCAGGTCTTCTAAAGTGGACATAAATTTTCATCGTATACCTCTCTTCTTATTGTTGGTATTTCTCATTATCCAGTCTACCACAATGATGTACAGGAACCCAGACATAACACATCCTTGTCTCACTCCTGTCTGTACTTTAAACCAATCTGTTGTTCTACCATTCTCTATGACACAACTAGAACTACCATCGTATAACTTCTTGATGATATCCACGTACACACCCGGGATTCCATACTGCCTTAGTATATCCCACAGTTTCTCTCTTATTATGCTGTCAAAGGTTTTTTTAAAGTCTATGAAACTTATGTACAATGGTGCTTGCCACTCTATAGATTGTTCTAAAATATTTTTTAGAATGTAAATCTGTTCTGATGTTCCTCTTCCTCTTCTATCTGCAGCTTGCTCCGGTCTTAGTCTGTCCTCTAATCCATCTCTAATTCTGTCAATCACTACTCTGCAAAATACTTTAGATGGCACTGAAAGTAGTGATATTCCTCTATAGTTGTCATATATCGTCAGAACTCCTTTCTTGGGTATTTTGACAATGAGTGATCTCTTCCAGTCTGTTGGTATTTCTTGCTCATTGATGACTCTGTTGATTAAATTTGTTAGCTTTGATGTTGAATATGATATGCTTTCCTTTAGTAACTCCGCATTGATGTTATCTATACCAGGACTCTTTCCCCTCTTCATTTTTTGGATTGCTTTTTAACCTCTTCTTCTCTAATTGGTGTTGTGTCTATTTCTTCAATTTCATTCTCTTGGATGGTGCATCCTTCAGGTAGATCTGTTGTTTCTGTTGGGACATTAAGGACCTCTTCAAAATGCTCTTTCCATCTATCCAATATTTTTCCATCCTCAATGATAAGTTCACCATTCTTGGATCTTATGCCACTTGACCTGTTTCTATTTCTTCCACAAAGCTGCTTGGTCATTTAGTAAACTTCACTCAGACGGTTTGTGTTTGCTGCATTCTCTGCTTGATTAGCTACATCTTCCAGATTTTTTCTTTTATCAACTCTTGCTCTTCTTTTCACTTCTTTGTCTTTGGTCTTATATTCTTCTTTCTTAATTTCCTTTATTCTCTCCGAATTTGATCTTCCTATTTCTTCCTTTAGTTTTCTCCTTTCATCTATGGCTCTGTAAGTTTCTGCAGTTAGCCAGTCTTTGTTCTTCCTTTTCCTCTGGCCCAGGATCTTTTCTGCTGTTTCATTGTATGCTTCTTTTACAAGAGTCCATTTTTCATTAATTGTGCTTTCGTCATCGGCCAGTTGTTGAAACCTATTCCTTATTTCGAGTTGGAATCCTTTGCTTACTTTTGGATCTTTCAGCTTGTTGACATCATACATCTTCCTGTTGCTTTCCTTCGGCTTTAAGTTTCTGCAGAGCTTCATCTTTACTTTAGGCAGTACTAGATGGTGATCTGAATTGGCATCTGCACCACGCATAACTCTTACATCACATACAGACTTCTTGTATCTGCCATTCACAATTACATGGTCAATTTGGTTCCTATCCCTTCCATTCGGTGACTCCCATGTAAGCTTTTGTATGTCGAGGTGCTTAAAGAGGGTTCCACAGATGATTAAGTTGTTAAGAGCACACATTTCTGCTAACCTCATTCCATTTTCATTCATAATCCCAATGCCCTCTTGTCCCATGACTCTTTCCCATCCTTCATTGGACTTTCCCACTTTTGCATTTGCATCACCCATTACCATCAGTATGTCAAGTTTTGGCACTTTTGAAATCTCTCTTTGAAGCTGTTCATAGAAGGTGTCTTTATCCGCTTCGTCTGCTTCATTTGTTGGGCTGTATATTTGTATTATTGTTAGCTTAGCAAAGCGGGAGAAAAATCGTGCGCTGATGATTCTGTCATTGACAGGATTCCACTCCATCAAGCTTTGTCGACTTTTCCTCCTAAGTATAAGTCCTACTCCTCTATGATGCTCTTCAGCTCCCGAGTACAAGATGGTCTCTCCAGATGTTGTCTTAAGTTCACCAAAGCCTGTCCATCTCACCTCGCTCAGTCCCATTATGTCCAACTTATATCTATTAAACTCTCTTATGATGTTCGCTGTTTTTCCAGTCTGGAACATTGTTCTTACGTTCCAACATCCGATCTTAGTGATGTTTTTAGGTGTTGTTATGGATGGCATCTGCGTTCCTTTCAGGCCGTTAGGGTCCTCTCGGCTTTTCCTAATTGCCGTCATTCCATTCCATTCCACCCAATGAAGGTAATCCTCATCCGGAATCTCACATGTCGCGCTTGCCCTTCCTTCAGTGGTATAAATTGTTGTAGCGGTTTCCGTAATCAATTGTTTTTTTTATTGAAGGAGGTGATTAGCCTCAAGTCCAACCTCCAATTTTATGTCTGGGGGGCCAACATAGTAGTTGCTAACGGTCTCCTGCTAAATCCGGATTGTAATCAGAGTTTTCTCTCCTAGATGAGTTGCCGACCAAGGCTCTCGAGCCTCATCTTCCCGTGCGCCCTTGCGAAGTTAGCCTGGGGTCGAAAGGTGCCCAGTATCCGTCTGCTTCCACGTGGAGGCATCGCATAGGACTTGTTGTGGAGAGGCTATGTACTGGCGGAGGAAGACTTACAAACTGCTTCCCTTTTCGCATTGCTGCTAGCCAGCGGTGAGGGCTGAAAGCGAGAGGTGACAAGCACACAGACACCAACACCAACACACTAGACGCATCACACAATATTTAGCATACGATAGTGGGAAACATGGGATAATTTGCATTACGGACGAAGCCCGTTATGCATAAATTATCCCATGTTTCCCACTATCGTTGATGTCCCTAAGCCTGGCATACTATACTAACTAGACAGTGATTCCTTATATTTCCATTTCATTGTGAAATAAAAATTGTAGATTTAGACTTTAAAGATGTAGACATAGATTTAAATTACACGAGGACTCTCATGCAAAGTTCAGTATAGTCCTCGCCCACTGACGCCAAACAGAAATGCAGCCGCACGAGATTTACATGCATATTTTGCCTCCTCAGCGTCAGACACAGAGACCGATGCGCACGAGATTTGCATGCATATTAGGCCTCCTCAGCTCATGACCTATCGACCTGCCGAATTTACATTTGGGTAGAATTATCGAGAAATCAACTCCGCTAACTTTTAAAGAGTTATCACAAAGAAAAAAAAATTTGAAATGGAAATATATATGAATAACAATAGAAATGTGACAATACTGTTAGACCCTTCTCAAAAGCTAGTGCCGCTCGGCATTATTTAATACTTTCATGTAATATCATATACCAAAACCTGCTCTAAAGACATTGTTTAATGCCTATAGATAAAACATAATTTTAATGAATTTTGGTATTTTATTTTGCGCAAAACTCCGAGGTCCAACTCTCATAGCTTAAGTGCACTCATCCTTTCAAGAGATTTTTAAGCCGCTAAAGAACTACTAGTATCACAGGCAACTGAAGTATGGATAATACCCTCCCCCTTTTTGTTAATGAAAAAAAATGTAAGAGTGTATAATATCTCAAAAATATAGAATTTCCCCGTCAAACACATCTATATGTCGTTATATGCAAGCAGATTGTACTTTTTCTCACGTTTAAGAATGACCCTATTCGGTATAATAAAAATACACATTTTTATTATACCGAATAGGGTCATTCTTTAAACGTGAGAAGAAGTACAATCTGCTTGCATATAACGACATATAGATGTGTTTGACGGGGAAATTCTATATTTTTGAGATATTATACATGCACTCTTACATTTTTTTTTTCATTAACAAAAAAAGGGGGGGGGGTATTATCCATACTTCAGGTGCCTGTGCTAGTATAGGATCCAGTCGACAATGTAGTCGATTCGTCTCTTTTTTCTGTAAAAAAAATAAATTTCCAAGTATCGCTTTATTCTAAGTATAGCTTTATTTAGGTTGTTCATGTTGTATACATCCCGCCCCGAAAATAAATCCTTGATCCGCTCAAGACCGTAAATATATTCATATGTATACATTTTCTTATATATAAAAATTAAAATATTACATGTTAACCCAGGAAAGTTAACCTGTATAGTTGAAATGGAGAAATATATGAACAATCATACCTCATTTTTAATTCCCAGATTTTAAGGAAAAGAAAAAAAAATACCGTTGTTTAAATTCTGTTGGATTTGCCTTGGGATGCATATTAAAAGATGTTGTTGTTTTTGTTTTTGTTTTTTAATTTAAACCATGCGTTACGTTCATCAAGGTGTGACTATACTATCGTGTCGAGTAGTTACCTTGTATACA
>PRKT01001680.1:34354-58595 GCA_003671525.1 Saccostrea glomerata | reverse complement strand
TTGCATTCAATTCCTGAGTTTCAGGAATTTTGAAAGGTTCTCTCTCCATGTATTAAAAAAAAAAAATTGATTACTGATTCTATTCATAAACAATTAAACATGTCCGAACTGCTTATTCTATTCTTTCATTCTTGAAGCAAATAGTTACAATTTTGAACCATCATGAAAACAATATTTAAAAAGAAAACACATCCCCCTAACTATAAAGATGCTAAAAACAAGAAATTGCGTGCATTGTATAAACCGACAGATGCATTTAATTTTATGAGAAAAATTAACTTAATTAACTAAGTTATTTATAAAATTAGAAACTGAAATATTTCGCTTCGAAAAAAAATTCAATTTTAACCAATTTGCATTTTATTTTTATATTAAAATGATAATATTATGTAGTATATGTACATTATCCCTTTCAAATCAATACACATTGGTTAAAATTGAAAAAAAAGTACTTCAAGAAATGATAATTAGTTAAAATAAACATGAAGAATGATAAATAGATAACATTGCTGGATTTGAGAACATTCTGCTTGAAAATATATCTGGAAGGACTTTATCTTATAAACAATGAGAGGATTGTAATAGGAAATTAATATAAATACATCATCAGTCTGTTTTAATTATTTTACAACATAATTATACTTACCCGATAGTCTTCATTTTTCTTATCAACCTGTCACGTGGCGCAGCAGGGGTCAAAGTAAAAACAGATACCTACCTGCGGCCAGGTGAGACCCCGCAACGCGTTCCCCATTGGATGAAGTAAACACGTGATCATTTTTAAAAGTTAGAAAGGGACATATTCTGTATTGGTTTGTTCAAGAAGGTAAAGGCCTTGGGCCAGTTTTACAAAAGAACTTAAGACTAAGACCAAAAAAAAAAAAATCAAAATTTTGCCAAATTTAAAAAGATTAAAATAAATTTGATTTAAAGTTTATTAAAAAGTTATATGTACACATTTATATATTTATATATATAGTTAAAAAGTCTCAGTTTTGTAAAAGAAAGGGCGTACTTTAATTTCGTGAAGGCGGACATTACGAGACGATATTTACAATCCGAAATATTGAAGGACATTTAACGGCGGACACTGTGTGATCAGTGACGAGTTTACCGAGAAAAGACGGACTTTTCTTTGCGGCGGACATAATCTGACGATTTTTTATTTCGGAAGAAAGGCGACTTTTCTTGTCGGCGGACAATATTGCGTTTTGTTTTAGAAGGTATTTTGTAGCGGGGGACATAATATTACGATTTGTTTGGAAGAAAGGCGGACATTTTGTAGCGGCGGACATAGTGTGACGATTTTCTTGAAAAAGAGGCGGACATTTCGTGACGGCGGACATAGTGTGACGATTTTTCTGAAAAAGAGGCGGACATTTCGTGACGGCGGACATAACGTGACGATTTTTCTGAAAAAGAGGCGGACATTTCGTGACGGCGGACATAACGTGACGGCGGACAAAACGTGACTCAACAGCAGAGCAAACATGGACCTCCAAAATATCAGAGTGGTATAAGATACCATGTAGGAGTAAACAAACCCTGTAAATCAGTCACGTCCGTCATGTGTTCCTTGTCCTGATCGGGAAATTACTGGAAAAAACGTCGTTGGGCAAACACGGAACTCCAAAAATCGGAACTGGGATTAGGTGCCATGTAGGAGTGAGCATATCTTACCGACTGGTCACGCCCGTCATGTGTTTCTTGTCATGATCTTGAAATAACAAACAGAAACCGTCGACAATTCACTGTGTAAATAATGGCCTAACAATCGTAAAGAAAAAACGCAACATTCGACTCAATGATAAATTGGTTGTTAGATTACCATTAACGAATTTTTCAAGTAAAAAATCCAATACGAAACATATATGTCAGATTCTTTGGTATCTTTTATCTAAAGCTCACCAGGATAATCGGTATCGTATCGACAAAAAAAAATGGAAATTACCATTGTTAATCGACAATACGTCGTCGATATATCTAAATGTCGAGTTGAAGGCCACACCAAGTGTTTTCTTCATATCATGCATAGGATTTTGCACAAATCCTGCTTTATATAAATTCAACATGAGGCCCATGGGCCAAATCGCTCACCTTAGTAACTTTGGTACTACAGTCCTTTACCAGATTTCCCCTCTTCTTACATATATTGTGGTCCCTAACGTGGTCCCTAACCCCCCCCCCCCCCCCCCCCATCTTGATCTACACTACCCCAGGATGCTTCGACAAAGGTTTCAGCTTTCCTTGCTCAATGGTTCTTGAGAAGATTTTTTATTTTTTCTAATATATCTCTATATTAAACTTGGATTCCCTCTTGAGCCCCCCCCTACTCCCGGGGGTCATGATTTTAACAATTTAGAATCCACACTACCCTAGGATGTTTCTACATAAGTTTCAGCATTCCTGGTCCATTGGTTCTTGAGAGGAAGATTTTTAAAGATTGTTCCTATATATTTCTATGTAAAACTTGTATTCCCTATTGTGGCCCCACTCTATCCGCGAACAACATAACAACAATACCCCGGAGTTTAATACTTTCTCTGAGTAAATAATATAGTTGAAACACATCAATTTTGCCTAAAAAGTGCTGATAGAATCCCACTGTCCAATCAATAAAATGATTATTCTATATATTCGCACGAAACCTTACCCTATGTTTGAATTTTATACAAATGAACCGAGATTTCTCGTAAAACCATGTTTAACTCGGGATTCTAGCAGCACTTTCCAATTTTGTCAGAGGCCAAACTTTCCATCTGTACAAATCTTATGTTTTGATTGATTGATTGATTGTATATTGTTTAACGTCCCTCTCGAGAATTTTCACTCATATGGAGACGTCACCGTATGCCGGTGAAGGACTTCAAATTTTGACCTTTACTCGAGCAGTGTGGGGTCTTTATCGTGCCAACGCCTGCCGCTGACACGGGACCTCGGTTTTATGGTCTCATCAGAAGGACCCGCAACTTTCACTTCAAAGTGTACATGACGTCTTAGCCAAATTCTCTTTACTCAACATAATCAATTCCAAAGTAACTTTTTTAACATTTTATTTTTGTCAATGTTTACACGTTTCTATTCATTTTCTAGATTTAAATTACATCTCTAAATACGAATATTACGAAAACTTGTGTTCTAAAATTGACGTCATCTTGCCTACTTTTACGTCATAATGTAACACTGATTAAGTCAAGGTAGAATATTCTGTATGCTTCCTTATTACCCCTGCGCGAGGGTCATGATTTTTACAATTGAGAAACTACAATACACCAGGATGCTTCCACTTAAGTTTCAGCTTTTCTGGCCTACTGGTTCTTGAGAAGTAGAAGATTTTTAAAGATTGTTCCTATATATTTCTATATAAAACTTCCGTTTGTGTGGCCCTGCCCCACCCCTGGGTCATTATTTTTACAATTTAAAATCTACACTACATTAAGATGCTTCCACATAAGTTTCAGCTTTTCTGGCCTACTGGTTCTTGAGAAGTAGAAGATTTTTAAAGATTGTTCCTATATATTTCTATATAAAACTTCCGTTTGTGTGGCCCTGCCCCACCCCTGGGTCATTATTTTTACAATTTAAAATCTACACTACATTAAGATGTTTCCACATAAGTTTCAGCATTCCTGGCCCACTGGTTCTTGGGAAGAAGATTTTTAAAGATTGTTTTTATATATTTTTGTGTAAAACTTGGATTCCCTTATTGTGGCCCCGCTCTACGCCAGGGGGTCATAATTTTATTAATTTAAAATCTACACTACTTTAAGATGTTTCCATATACACATGTAAGTTTCAGCATTCCTGGCCCACTGGTTCTTAAGAAGAAGATTTTTAAAGATTGTTCCTAGATATTTCAAACTAAAACTTGGATTCCCAATTGTGGCCCTGCCCTACCCCTGGGGGTCATTATTTTAACAATTTAAAAACTACACTACCCCAGGATGCTTCTGCATAAGTTTCAGCTTTTCTGGCCCAGTGGTTCTTAAGAAGAAGATTTTTTAATTACCCCACCTATTTTGTATTTTTTTTAATTATCTCTCCTTGGAAGGGGTCCTCATCCTATATTTAACAATTTATATTCCCCTTTACCCAAGGATGCGTTGTACCAAGTTAAGTTACAATTGGCCCAGTGGTTCTTGAGAAGAAGTTGAAAATGTGAAAAGTTAACAGACGGACGGACGGACAGACCGATGCACAGACGGACGGACGGACAACGGACAATGGGTGATCAGAAAAGGTCTGCTATAACGGGGCGCACTTGGTACCCATGAGAATTCTAATAGATTGTCGAAATTCTTGTCTCCTAAAAACCACATAAATATTGTGATTCAGAAACTCATGCATTTTTTGATTTCAACTTCAGAGTACTTAGTATATAATGGTAATGCTTTTAATCAAAACAATTGTTTCCAAATTACTTATGACAAGGTAAGTAAATTTACGAGTTCCATTTTTATTGAAAAAGCAGCTGTCAATGATATCAAAAATCCTTTACTTTAATTTATCGTGGGGAATGTGCCTTGTGAAGACACGAATTATCACAGCATTTTATTGAACTCTGATAAGGGAAAAAATATAATATTTCTATCAGACGGATTTTATTTTAGTTTATGAAACTGTAGCAAACTCAAAATATCTTTCGTTATAAAAAAATGAGGACATTCAATTCAAATAGGCTTTCATATTTTATTCCTGCCTCTAACTCAGATATTTCGAAGAAATTGTTTAAATATTGGCTATATAAAGTTTTTTTAAACTTGGTAACAGTTGTTCATTATGCATATAATGTAATATTTATAAGAAAAACTTCCTTTTCAATAGCAATTACAATATTTTTAAACAAGAATACTGTGGCCATTTGTTTTGAAGTAAATATTTCATATTTATAACCTTGGTAAGTTGTGCATAATGCATAATCTTATAAAAAGATGAAAAGAAGAAAACAATTGCTGTGGCCTTCAACTCGACCTTCAGATATATCGACGAAGTATTGTCAATTAACAATGGTAATTTCCATTCCTACTTCGATGCGTTATATCCAGGAGAGCTTGAGATAAAAAATACCACCGAGTCTGACACATCTGTTTCATACTTGGATATTTCACTTGAAAAAGACGTTAATGGTAACCTAACAACCAGGTTATATGATAAACGTGACGACTTAACTTTTCTATCGTCAACTTCCCTTACTTATTCAGCAATATACCTTCATCACCTGCATGCGGAGTGTATATATCTCAGTTGATTCGATACGCAAGAGCATGCTCTACGTATGAACAATTTCTAAAACGAGGTAAATTATTGACAAGCAAGTTGATGAAACAAGAATATCAGCAGTCTCGTTTAAAGTCATCATTTCGTAAGTTCTATGGTCGATACAATGACCTTGTCAGCAAAAACAATTTATCATTGAGTCAAATGCTGACTGACGTTTTTCATACCAATTGTTAATCCATTATTTATACACTGAACTGACGACGGATTTTTCCGATATTTCACAATCATGACAATAAGCACACAGCGGGTTTGACCAGTCAGCAGGGGATGCTCACTCCTCCGTGGCACCTTAATTATCCCACCTCTGATGTTTCGGAGGTCAGTGTTTGCTCTGCTGTTGTTTTAACTTTAATATTGAATGCTGTTCGCTTTATCCATATCCTTCATTGAAATAAAAATAACCAGAATTTGATATCAAGTCTGCGTAGCATCCTTCCAGTTTGAAGTACTCATAAGGAAGATGAACATGAATCAATGTAAAATTTAAGTACTTGTTTCATGTTTTGTTTGTAGAAACTCATGGATAGTTAAGGTAGGTCGCGGGTTTGCTTTTGTCATCAATTTTGGTACACAATTTTGACGATTCGAGCAGTTGTTTTGTGCACATTTGATTATGACGTCAGTTACGTCAGAAAGGCAACGTCACGTTGTTTCCCGTTTAATTCTCTGCAAATGACTTCAAGTCTGTACGAATTTAAAAGTAGATTTAGCACAAAGTGCATGCTTTTGTTCATAAACCTCGTACATGTTTTATAATTAAATTTCAGTCTGAATGCTGGTGTGATAATATGTAATGTCTCAGGACTGATTAAATACAATACCAAAACAAACATTTAAAGTTATGATCAAGGATTGCTTTTTTAAAGTACGTCAATCTGAAAAGTCAAGGTCAAAGGGTAAAAGTTCTTTATATCCAATGAAGGGTCTTTTCACAAGAATTACATATTATATGAAGTATGAAAGCCCTATCCCTTACCGTTCAAAAGTAATGGCCAAGGTTAAAGTTTCACAAGTACAGAAATATACAAGGTAAAGGTCAAAGGATCAAGGTTGTTGGTATCCAGTGAAAGGTCTTGTCACAAAGATTACATTTGTGAAATATAATTGTCCTGGTATCTACTGTTCAAAAGATATGGCCAAAGTAAAAGTTTAAAATTTTCATGTAAAAGTGGGTTTAACTCCAAGGTCAAGGTCAAAAGGTCAAATTTGGTGGTACCCAAAGAAAGGTCTTGTCACAAGAAATACACTTGTGAAATATGAAAGTCATAGCTCCACTAAATCAAAAGTTATGGGCAAGGTTAAAGTTTTTGCGGACAAACAGAGACAGACAGACAGACAGACGGACACGACAAAAACTATATACCCCCGAAACTTCGTTTACGGGGGCATAAAAAACTACCCTACTTTTATTTTTTTTATAAGGAGGGACTAAAAATAAACTTTAAATAATCTACTATTCTATTGATTTTCAACTGATACTTTGCCACAATACTTTAAAGTATACCCCCACCAACATTTAAAGTGTTTTTAAATCATAGCGAAGTAAATTATTATATGATAGTACTTGTGTGAAGGCTTAACTTCATTTCAATATTTTATCTAGAGCCTCTTTCAGTATCATTGAAAGGAATAGAGTTTTATTTATATTTTTGCTTTTCATTTTTTTTATTTAACGTAATGGTTTTTTTTGGGGGGTGGGGATAAAAATTTCTCCTCTTTCATTGTCAAATGGGATTTGCCAAACTTAAACAAGCTAAAAGTTGAAATGAAGGAAAAATTAATTTTTCCTATTAAAGAGAATTGAAACCTGATTGTTGCATGGTTAGATTTTTTAAAAAAGTGGAATATCATTCTTTGAGCAAAAGGAGGAATATTGAAAAGAAAATTTATTTACTTGACAATTAAATAATCTGTTTTCAAACACAATTTTAGCATTGAAAGACTATGTGAATCTCTTAATTTTTAATTTCTCACTTGAAAATGTTCATTGAAAGTCTGGTTGTTCTACTGAGAGGGGGGGGGGATAAAAAGAATATGTATTTGCAAAGATTTAATATCTTTAATCATATTGTGATAGCCTGCATGTATAGGATGGAACATATGAAAAATATACACCATCGAAACGTCCTGTCATCCATTTCTATTTTTTTCACTTGTTCGAATGAAACCTTATTAATTTGAAAAATTACTTATGTACGCACCGATATTAATTCGTCTGCAACAAATTTCTAGTTTTTCCCAACTATTTTTTTCTGAAACAACGTATCAATGGAGTCAGTAAAGAAAAAAATTCATAAATTTCATCTCCAGCGTGCGTTTGATCCATTTAATTACATGTTATTGTATCATCTTTACTTTTCTAGGTTTGCTCCTTTATCAGAGAAATGAAGATTACTCCTGCGAAATGATATTCATGATTTTAAGAACCTTTATGAGTTGTTCATAATTGTTCATGAATGGTTCTTAAAGGATTCTTAACAGGTTCATAAAAGTAGTTCATGAATAAAATTCATGAAAACATTCATAATTCATAGTTCATGAACAAATGATGAACAAATATGAATATTGGTAATTTTCAGTTTAAAGAAAAAAAAACTAAATAGTTCAAGGTAATGAATGTTCATGAATTTTCATGAAGACTGAAAATGTAAAAATAATTGTCACAAACGATCGCCAGAAAACACTCATTACTCCCATAATACAACTTTTGCATGCAGATGCGATTGTTGAACAAGCCCCTGATTTAATTAATAACATGCTTTTGTTTTGATTTTGAAAGTATTGGATCAGAGCCGAGCAGGGGAACATAAGAGGTTAAAATCACTATTTTTTACTCTAAGTAATTGATAACTTAGATTCTTCAGGATCATAAAACTCTGTTATGAACTGTCTAGAAGGGAGATTGTAATCAAATTATGATCGTAATTTAAAGAACACTGCATCAATATTGACAGCATTTTTTTCTCATATTGAATAACTAATGTTTCTTCATCATTTAAATTGACCAGCTATATTAATATTGTGCTTTAAATTATCTCATTTTTCACGACACAACTTTGTTCGACCGAATTTTCTCTATTTGTCAAACTTTTAACAAGTTGTAAGAAAATGAAACAGACTTACCGTTTAGGAAAAATTTCATAATCTTCGTAAAAACGTATCATAAATTTATTGACAACTAAAAAATCAGATCTCTTGTCCGTACTGTACCATTCTTCGATCGAAAAGCTTTATATTTTAATGCAGTTATAAAGTCACATTTTTCTGTCCATCGTGTGTAAATGATACAGCACAGGCTGCATGGTTGTGAAGAAGCTGTGACATGAACCACATTCGCATTTTGTTGTCTATTCTCCTATACACTTTCATAGCCCAGGGTACTCAGTTTGAGGGCGAGTGGTTCCAAGACATATTTGTTGTCCTCTGATATGGAGGCGGCTATACTTGAATACGAAACTATGGCACTACAGGAATAATGTAAGAAAAAATCCAATTCAATAAATGATATAACTTATATTAATTTTAAAAAATTAATTTCAGTGAAAAATCCTTCAGATAATGTTTGTTATTTTTTGTTTAACAAAAATCTTTGCAATTTGAAACTATTACTTAATTAGCTCTGCATGACACTTTTTAAAAGGCGCAAACTTTGAAACGCGCGAGACTTTGGAAAGTGAATCGGTAGAGTGGGAGGATTATTAGCGTAGTCATTCTTTGTCAACCTTTGAAGAATATAACAGAATACGAAGAAGGAATATCCAGAGGATCAATTTATTTCATTACTGCAGATATTAGTGGTGTGTTGCAAAAAATTGGAGGCAATCGCTGAGTCTTTGAGATATTTGTCAAGATGTTACTGTCTATTTGTAAGAGTTCAGTTATGTCCTTTTTAATGAAAATTTTGTCAAACTTTGTTATGAGTAAGGATCCAACCAAATTACGTTACATTTAATAATTAAAGATTTATTGATTGATTGATTGTATATTGTTTAACGTCCCTCTCGAGAATTTTTCACTCATATGGAGACGTCACCGTATGCCGGTGAAGGGCTTCAAATTTTGACCTTTACTCGGCACTCAGGGCCATTGAGCAGTGAGGGATTTTTATCGTGCAAGCGCCTGCCGCTGACACGGGGCCTCGGTTTTTAAGGTATCATCCGAAGGACCCGCAACTTTCACTTAAAAGTGCTGAGCGCATGGCGAAGGAACAGTTGCTACCCATTTTTACGACTAGGTCGGTCGCGGCCGAGATACGAACTCACGACCTCCCGATCACGGAGGGAGCGCTGTACCGACTGAGCTACCGTGAACGGTAAGATTGAAACATTCATCCTGTTCACCTATAACGTCTTGAACATGGCGGGCAAGGGAAACAGGCTAAATTCCCGCTCGGAATGCTTTAAAATATGGCAGTGCCTATGATGCAGAATTAAATGAAACAAGTATACAAAAAAAACCAACAAAGTCTTAAGTTTTCACATTTATGAACATTTTCAAAAAATCTTTGTTCTTGTAAGGAAAAAGAGAAGCAGTTCACAGATAATGTTGATGAGTTGAGATCAGAAGATTAAAAAACTCTGGCTGAAAAAATAATATAAAAAATCCAGGCTCTTGAAGAAAAACAAAAGAAAGGAATGAAAACATGAATCGTAATCGATCAAAGGATCCAAGTGATGAAATTCTGAAAATTCCACTAGGAAAGGCAATAAGATTATTTTATTTGACCACCTCTGCTCAAAATCCTTGAAAGCCCTTTTAGCTGATGCCCTAATTGCTGAACACACTTTTCTGCCAGACAGTGAGACTTGGATTAAAAATCATTCCATTTAGGCATACACTTTAAAATACGCTGAATAATTAAGGAACCCACTCTCCTCTGACCAAGTAAGGTTAAGGATTCTGCAAAGAGTCGCATTTGAATTGAAATTTTTCATAATTTTACTAGGAATGAACTACATAATTTATTTATTATCGTTATCACTTATCAGACTTGTTTACTTGAACAAAGATTTTGTTACCATGATTGGAAAACAAAAATTCTGTGAAATCTTTCATGATGCTATTAAAATATTTTCTTTTACTAAAAGTTTTTCATTTTGCATAACTTATAACATTTTTGTTAACGAAAAGCAAGAACATTCATGAATAGTTCATGAACATTCCTAAATAACTTTTACAAAGTATTCATGAATAGTTCATGAAAATGCATTGGACCTATTAATATCATTCATGAACTTTTTTTGAAATTCAAGAATATACTGTAGACGTACTTTTTTCCACGGGTTCATAATTCCGCGGAATCTCAATTTCTGTTAAATCCGCTGATAGAAAATTACGCGGATTTCTCAGACTGTCACTATATACCTTGCATTTATATTAAGTACACTGTGAAAAATTTCCGCGGAAAATTGGTGACCGCGTACATAGCGTAAATTACTACCACGCGGAAAAAAGTACGTCTACAGTAATTCATGAACTTTTCTTGAAAGTTCAAGAATTATTCTTGATCGATTTGCAGGCATTTAAAAAATCCAAGTTTGTTCATGAACAACAAATAATTCTTGAATATTCTTGAACTTGGTTTTCATGAATAAAATCCATGAAATCATGAGTGTCCAATTTTAACTTCATGGGATCTTCATGAACAATTCATGAGCTGATTCAAGAATATAATTCATGAACTTTTTTAAAAGTTCAAGAATAATTCTTGATTATTTCGCAGGGGTAATTGATTGATGGTTTATTTGATTTGTCAATATTTCGACAGAGAGAAATGAGGAACTTTATTACCCCTACGTTCTAAGAAGAACAAACATCAAATCTATTCGAACAAATGCTTGAATTACTCGAAGGAAGAACAATTATAATACATAGCATATTTTTCCCTTTCACCCGTTATGAATTTTGCATCACTTTAAAGGGGGTTAATTTTCCATGGGGGTCAATATTTTATAGGACTAACATATAAAATAATAAAATATAATAAAATAAAATAATAAAATCCTTCATTTCGTGCATCGAAGAGTCCGTATTTGACATTGTTCTAGATAAGAATCCAGATTCTATATATATGTATAATATAAACACAAAACAAAAAAGTTTTTTACAATAAAACACAATTAACATATCAAATGAGAAAACAAATAACAAACCATTTCTCGCCTGAAGTTAAACAGGTCGAGACCACTAGATTTTTGGACGTCAGAATAAATTTGCATGTAAATTAGCTATCTGATGACTTTACCCACTGATGAATGAGTCGCAATGCATTGTGGGCTACTACAAGTACTCAGCTGTGTTGAAAATGAAGGCCAACTTGAATTGTCCCTTGGAAACTTATTTTCAATTCTTTTTTGATATTTATGAAAGAAATATATAAAATTATGTATAATCTTTTATTTCTATGCTCACATTTACAAAATTTGCTTTATGAAGCCTTATATATTGACTTTTAAAGCCGCTTGGTCCGATTCTAATCGCTAAAAAAATATATTCGTTTTTCTTCTTGAAAAATAATTGTCCATAAATTATTTCAACTTTTGTCAAATTATATCCCCAAAGTCTTTTTCTTTTTAAAGATATCAAAATTCAAAAGTTAAAAAAAATATTTTTGTTAGGTCACACAACAAATAATCCTTTGTTTACATTGCGTGAAATAACCTTCGAAAAATTAAATTTATCGCTTACATGTATAACTCATGAAGAACAAACCCGAGCATTTTTTCCACAACAAAGTGTACACAGGCAATATTCTAGCCCTCGTTACTAGACTCTCTTTTTGAAAAATCTTTGAAAATATCTGATTTTCCTTTATTCTGTTAATATGCGTATTAATATGAAAATTATTATTATGATTACCGGGTATATTCAGTTAATTTCTTAATTTTTAGTCGCCCGCGTGGAGCAGTGGTTAAAGCGTCTGCTCTAGAGTCGCGAAGTAAGGAGTCAATCCTTACGTCGCGGGTTCGAATCCCACTATGGGACGTGGAGACCGGTCCTTCGGATGAGACCGTATAAACCGAGGCCCCGTGTCGCAGTAGGTGCTGGCACGAAAAAGCTAAAGATCCCTCACATCAGATAGCTAAAAAAGCCCTGAGTGCCGAGCAAAGGACAAAATTTGTAGCCCTCCACCGGCAAGTGGTGGCGTCTCCATATGAGTGAAAAATTCTCGAGAGGGACGTTAAACAACATGCAATCAATCAATCTTAATTTTTAAAAGATATATCATGACTTAGGATTCTACTAATGGAAAAAAAATACTCGGGTTTGAATTCTCTTCATAATTAGATATAACCGATAAAAGTATTTTTTCAAAGGTGACTTCAAAAGAGATCTTAACTTCCCGTCGGGAACTGCTGTTTGTCAACAAGGTTTTTGGTCTATGTTTTCCATGTAAGGATTGTTGTAATAAACTATTAAATCGATCTTATAATTAATTTTTATATATTATCTATGTAATGACATACTTTTATTGTTTAAGATAATATGTGCCTGTTTCGGATTAAGTAGCTTTAATGTATCGGCCTAAACCATTGTTCGAAGAGACGTACTGTACATGTACCGGTAGTTGCTATCGTGTCGATAAAGCATTGAGTTTTTTTCACGTGATATACGTGTACATAGTTTTAGACAGCAGTACAAGGTGCGCTATAATTATTAAACCCCTAAATATTATCATAAAGTTTTTAATGTAGGTGCAAACATCAAAGCGTTTGCACATTATTCGAACTTTCAATGCAACTATTAATGATATAAAACAACTCCAATATTAAATGTGAGCATGGAACAATGTCTTGGGAATGTAATCTTTCAATTTTCGAACTTAAAAAAATGACAAAGAAGCTCTACGGTTTTTCCGGTAACGAAGTGAATATTATGCAGAAATCAACGAAAACCACGTGTCGCAATAGAATCGTAAACACGTAATAGAGTGTCATGATTTCGGACTCATTCACTTGATTGGCAAACGGGTGTGACGAAGATATCGTCAGGTGTTGAAGGTTGCCTTCCTTATAAGGTAGTGGTCTGGACCTGTTAAATGTATTCTATTGAATCAAATCAAAGAATTTTTTCCTATCAGAATGCATTTCTAGAGATAAGTATGTTATCCTACGTAAGCCCATTTAGGACCTATCAAAAATATTTTTGATATCGTTATAACGATTTTTAGAATTCGTTATAACAAATTTAATTTGTTATAACAGATTCATTGAATTCTTTATAACGAATTTAATTTGTTATAACAGATTCATTAAATTCGTTTTAACGAATTAAATTTGTTATTACAGATTTATTGAATTCGTTATAACGAATTTAATTTGTTATAACAGATTTGTTGAATTCGTTATAACGAATTTAATCTGTTATTACAGATTTTATTGAATTTGTTATAACCAAATTCTTGAATTGGTTATAACGAATTAAACAAATCTGTAATAACAGATTAAATTCGTTATAACGAATTCAACAAATCTGTAATAACAGATTAAATTCGTTATATAACGAATTCAACGAATCTGTTATAACAAATTAAATTCGTTATAACGAATTCTAAAAATCGTTATAACGAATTCAAAAATATTTTTTGATAGGTCCTAAATGGGCTTCCGTAGTTATCCTCTCATTTCCTTAAAAAAATAAAAACTAAGTGTAACTTAATGCTTTGTTTATATATGTATAATTGTGCTACTTGTCGATGGTACATTCAGTATTTGGATGAAAGCTTAATTTGTGAATTGGGTTTCCGCGAATGTATCAGCCCTAATAGGACATCACTTTACATGAAACTAAATTAAATATAAATATCTAAATAAATTAAAACAGAAGCAAATTGTAGACAATTAATTTATTTAATAATTGGATGCCAAAATAATTGGTACCAAAAATACGAAGAAAATAATTGCGTATTTTTTCTATTGATTATGTAATCTCTTTAATACAATGCAACTACATGAGATACTAAAGACAAAGATGATGATTATTGGACAAAGTTAATCTTATTTTTTCCGGAATAACTGGGATCGGCTTTACAATCGGAGTAATCACTTACCTCAAAATAAGGTAAAATTTCATAATTTCTGTCTTCCGTTTAAGCATGTACATAGATTAATTTCTTTTTTATATATCTTAAAAACACGTTTACTTGGTTTTGATTCTGTCCATGTTGAAAAGTTGGATTCCTACACAAAGTACCCACAGACTGTAATTGAGTAATCTTTTAAATATATTTTGTATGAATTATGGTATATTAAATTGGATTCTACATTTCTCAAAAAAAATCTCTAAAAGGAAATATTTAATATCATTTTCAAAACTTTTTTTCATTCAAAGGAGATCGATGCATTTCAAACAATCTAGGAGAGAAAATGGTAAAACTTTCTTTCCTTAAGATAAGATATCAAGATTCAAAAGTTTTCGTTTTTCGCTGTTTTGTTTCTAATTTATGTCAAGCAAATTCGACAATAGTTAAAAAAAAGTGAACACAAAGAATATGATATTTTCCTTTCTGGTATTTTCTTTTAGAAACGCCGGGACAAGGAGACCGGTCCTTCGGATGAGACCGTATAAACCGAGGCCCTGTGTCGCAGTAGGTGCTGGCACGAAAAAGATCCCTCACTGCTCAAAGGCCCTGAGCGCCGAGCATAGGACAAAATTTGCAGCCCTCCACCGGCAAGTGGTGGCGTCTCCATATGAGTAAAAAATTCTCAAGAGGGCCGTTAAACAACATGCAATCAATCAGTCTTTTAGAAACGCAATCAGAAGTCCAAGAATCAAATGAAACATCAGTTCGAAGATCAAATTTAGCTTCTGGGAGTAATCTTAGAGACACAAAAATATCCCAGGAGCTACAATCACATTATTTTACAAAATGTCAAGAAAGAATTGATTCATCCTCTCCAAAAAGAAGTTTAAGTGATGAAAACTAACATCAAACGCATGCATTGCTGACCACGGGGCTGATAATCTATCATGCACTTCGGAAAACATATACAGCCATCTTAATATTGTTGCTTCGCCCTATTTTACATTATACCCAAATCAAATAGCGAGCCTGATGAAAAAATTCCACTATGCCTACATAGACACTGACATCCACTAATGAATGACACTATTTACAATGCATCACTTACTATACATCGGTTTTATTCTCTCTCCCTCCCCGGAATATTCAAAAAAGTGCAATATGCAGCTATTCAATATCAGCTGCAAATCGCTCTACGACCGAGAAATTTACTAAATGATAACTCAAGTTTTAAAAAAATCCGGCAAGAAAAATATAATATCAAAGGCATAAAAAATGCAAACACAAGAATGGAAGATGCATATGACGGAAATGCCCATTTCAATGCTGGAAAACTTTTAATACAAATATTATTATGGTTGAAAGCAGTGATTTAAAGGCAAACATTGTTCATCGAAAAAGACCAAAAAGAAAATGTCTAGATACAGTTTCGCTCCCTCTAAGGAAATTCTGTGATTAATTTGAAGAACGTCTTCAAAAAATCCAAGAAAAAATTATCTTTTGCCTACTATGCAATAAGATTGACAACTTACTTTCAATTCTGCAATACGGCTGGTTTGCTAGATATTACTTGCAATGGTTAAGTTTTATACGTTAATATACATCAAAGAAAAGCTGGCTCTTTTAGTATTGAGTTATTTTGTAGGTATCATTTTGATGTCACTAGTAAATTATGATTAAAAAAGAGAATATAAGGAGATACAAAAAGTATGGGTTACTGAAACTAAACATATATCGAATTCAAATATGAGGCATCTGGTAGAGAAATTTAATGGTTTAGGCAATAACCATTTTATTGCAAAAATTTGGATTTGATAAAGCTATTTTTTCAGTGCATCTCAAACACTACTTAATGTATTGTTTACTGTGTCTTGATTTACTTTTACATTAAAGAATTCATATACAATGAATTGTTTTCAGTGTTTTATTATTTTGTAAATATTAGTTCATTATAAAGTGTCTTGAATGTTCATCTTCATGTATCTATTTCAAATACACACCCTTCTGCTGTTGAACATCATTTAATTCAGATGAAAAGTGAGATGTATGAAATAAATTAAAGTAGAACACTCAAAATATAAGAGGATATTTTTTAATTTACGAACTATTTGATTTTAAAACTTCGTCATTCGATACTAGCTAATAGCCACGTAACTTGTTTATTTTTTGTTTTTTTTTTGTTGGTTTTTCTGACCTTAAGATTAGTAATTCCAGCTTATAAATCAGTAAATCCAAGATTAAAGTTTGATTTATTAAATTTAAAGTTGCAAACTCAAGATCAAACTTTTAAGTTTAAATTTTCAACTTAAAAGCTAGTACAAGGGGTGATCAAAAAGTTCGCAAACTAATTGAATAACTTTTAAAATATTTTTCAATGTGAGATTCTTATTCTTTTTCAAAGTAGGCCCCTCTAGCTTTTATGCACTTTTCCCATCGGTCTGCCCATGTGCGAAACACGTGATTCAAGCCATCACGTGACATGACCCTTAGCACCTTGTTCACAGCAGTACCAAGATCTTCCCGGGACTCATATTTTTTCTCCCCGTAGGTTATCTTTCAAAACTGGAAATAGCCAGAAGTCACAAATTGCCAAATCTGGGCTGTAGGGGGATGAATTAGGTTTTCTATACCCAGTGTTTCCATGGTGCCCATCACAACCCGACTTTTATGGCTAGGTGCGTTATGGTGCAGAATGAATCCAGATCTTATCAGATCTGGGCGCTTTCTCTTTACTGCTCTCATCAAATCTGATTTGATAACCCGTGCATAGTAGTCCCCAGTAACTGAAATTTTTGGGTGGTACCATGTGATTTAGAATTATACCGTTGATGTCACAGAAAACTATGAGCATAACCTTCCCTGCTGACTTGGTTACGCGTGCTTTTATTGGTGATGGCGAGGAAGGATGGCTCCAAATTGAACTTTGTTGTTTACTTTCTGGCTCATAGAAATGTACCCAAGTTTCATCACATGTAATGATTCTATTTATGAAATTATTTTGTTCTTTTTCATATCTACTAACGTAGGACCGGTGTAAAGACGAATAATGACCCACATCGAATAATGACCGGGGGGTCATTTTTCAACGACAAAAAATGACCCCCACCCGTAGAAAAAAATCATTTTTTGTAGAAAAAGGGTCCTAGGGGGTCATTATTTTATATGTTAGTCCTATAAAATAATGACCCCCATTGAAAAATGACCCCCTTTAAAGTGATACAAAATATACACTCTTTGATATCTTTTTTACAGCGAAACTAATTTTTACATTTTCTGTAACCAGAAAAATACAAAAAGTCGTATGAAATAATTAAGAGATTCACGTAGTCTTTCAATGCTAAAATTGTGTTTGAAAAGAGATTCTTTAATTGTCAAGTAAATAAAATTTCTTTTTAATATTCCTCCTTATAATGTTTGCTTAAAGAATGATATTCCACTTGTTTTTAGAAATCAAACCATGCAAAAATCAGGTTTAAATACTCTTTAATAGGAAAAATTAAATTTTCCGTCATTTCAACTTTTAGTTTGTTTAAGTTTGGCAAATCCTATTTGACAATGAAAGAGGAAGAAATATTTATCCCCCCCCCAAAAAAAAGAACATTACGTTAAATCAAAACAAAAAAAATAATAATAAATGAAAAGCAAAAATATAAATAAAACTCTATACCTTTCAATAATTCTGAAAGAGGCTCTAGATAAAATATTGAAATGAAGTTAAGCCTTCACACAAGTACTATCATATCATAATTTACTTCGCCATGATTAAAGCATACTTTAAATGTTGGTGGAGGTATACTTGAAAGTATTGTGGCAAAGTAACAGTTAAAAATTAGTAGAATAGTAGATTATTTTTAGCTTATTTTTAATTCCTTCTTATAGAAAAATAAAAGTAGGGTGTTTTTTTTTTTGCTTTTGTTCAATATCGACTTCCTCCTAAATAAGAAAGGGGGTGGGGTAAGTATAAGACCTAAAAATATGCTCTGTAAAACTATGGGCTAGTGTAAAATACACAGTCATTCTAATGCAAAAACTATACATGTAGACATAAACTTTTGATTTAGCACACAGTATTCATTACATTTCTTTTAACGTAGAACCTACTTCGTATGACATCATAACTTGTAAATGTGTTAAACCTGTGCTAACCCATTAAGACGTCATAATTAATTCAATGCCACTTTTTCCCGTACTTGACAGCTTCAATAAAAATGGTAGAAAATACTGCATTTTGAAATTCACAGAATTCAATCATGCCAACATAATCTTGATTCAATTCATATATTTTTTGGTTTATAATGCTTAATGGCAATATATTTCTGGAATAAGAGAAAATATGTAGGCACCTTTTATTTACTAGATCTAGACCTGAAGTTGACAAACCCAAGACTATCTAGTGTAATGAAATTACAATGTACATACAACTTTCGTAATAATTTGAATGGTATGTAACCATTTTGAAGGAATGCATAAATCGTAAGAAATCTTTAGTTGCCAGCTATATAGTGTAATATCTTGATGAAATGTGTCTAAGTCAAAGATGTACGTGTTGTAGATCGTTTGATCGTGTGTACATTTTTGTGATATCTATAATGAAATGATGTGCATTCCTTTTAACAATTATTTGTTACCTATTCATATTTTTGGTGTTTGATTACAATTTTTCTATTAAATATGATCTTTTTAAAGAAAAAGTACAATTTCTGATAAATATTTAATCTGAAAGTAACCCCAAACAGTCATTTAATTATTAAATCCCGTGTAAGTGCAAAAAGGTCAAGAATATGAGTATCGGTAAATAGCCTATCTTTCATTAGTTAGAGGGGAAAGGTATATATTTTAATCATTTTTTGTAATCATTTGGCTATGTTCTTCATCATATTGAAGATTGAAAACATTGTGACAAAGACGTCTAAAAAATATTTACAAATATAGGGTGAATAATTGACTAAAAATAATAGAGTTCATTTGACTATTTTTTTTAATGGTGGACTTATCTTTTATGTTAATTGAATAAAAAAGAAATTATTCTTGATAAAATATTGTTTAATATTATTCAGTTAAAAAAGTTTATAAACGACGATGTTTGAAGAAGTATTTTTGTGATTTTTCATATTCCCTTTATGACAAGTACCCCTAAAAATATTTGAAAATGTGAAGTCGCAGTATGTAAATACCCTACCAAGTTTCACAGCCTGTTCTAGATTAAAAAACAAGGAAACATATCATGATATCTTAACTGATTGATAAGCAAGTACTAATTTATCATTTTGAAAAGTTTGAAAATCTTGTGACAAAGACTTTTCCGACATAGGTTCTACCTTAATTCTTGTTTTACTCCACCCTTTTACTCAGTTCTGAGTATATTTTTCAGAGAATTTAATATGAAAATCAGAACAAACATTTTCATTGTTGTAACGTCTTCTTTATAATGTATATTAATATGAAAAGTTAATTGAAGACCAT
Organism: Saccostrea glomerata; assembly: GCA_003671525.1. Taxonomy (NCBI): domain Eukaryota; kingdom Metazoa; phylum Mollusca; class Bivalvia; order Ostreida; family Ostreidae; genus Saccostrea; species Saccostrea glomerata. The sequence goes on along the minus strand of PRKT01001680.1, from coordinate 38,830 downwards.
TTCTTTTTATGTCCCCGTAGTCGAAGATTCGGGGGTATATAGTTTTATCGTGTTCGTCTGTATGTCCGTCTGTCTATCTGGCGGTTTGTTTGTCCGCAAAAACCTTAACCTTTACCATAACTTTTCATTTATTGGAGCTATGACTTTCATATTTAATATGTATATTCCTTGTGACAAGACCTTACTTTGGGTACCACCAAATTTGACCTTTTGACCTTTACCTTGGAGTTTATCCCATTTTACACAAAAATGCCAAATTTTTACTTTGGCCATAACTTTTAAACGGTAGATACTAGTACTCTCATACTTCAAATATGTAGTTTTTTGGCATTACCTTTCATTGGATACTAAAAACCTTGACCTTTTGACCTTGACCTTGGAGTTTTCCGTACTTATGATTTTTTTTTACCTTGGCCATAACTTTTGAACGGTAAGGGCTAGGGTATTCATACTTCACATATGTAATCCTTGTTACATTAAACATTTTCTTAAGAAATCATCAACTTTGACCTTTGAGTTTGACCTACCTTTCAAAAACTTATCCTTAGCCATTACTTTTGAACAAGTGGTGCTAGGGCTTTCCTATTTTGCAGTTGTATTTCTTGTGAGAAGACCCTACTTTGGGTAACAATATATTTAAATTGCATTTAAGAAAAGTTTAATCTTCGCTATGTTGCCATACAGGGGCATAGCTGTTTCACAAACACATCTTTTTATATATGAGGATTTGCGGATAAGAGATGGATACCTCAAAGAGTAACAGACGGACGGACGGACATCCTGATCACTATATAACCTCCCGCTTTTCAAGCGGAGGATATAATAATATATAATATTATACTTTCATGTAAATTACTTGAATCTGATTCGTCGAGAAACATTTGATAAAAACACTACTACCCGCTGAATAATGAAGCCACGCCCTCCTGCGTAGCGACAGTCAACATTGCTTGACGACGGGTGGTATTCCAAAAAATAGCGACTGCGCGGAATTTATGCGCGCACGGTTCACTGTAATATGTATTTGTATAAAACATTCAGTATAATATAATAAATGTGATGCACTGGCAGGATCCAAAAATCCTACAGCTCATTAAACCAGAAATACCCCCTAATTACTAAGTAGTAATTCATTTAGGATCCAATAATTTGGTAACTCCAAACCTAACTAGCAAAAAATTCATACAAGAGATTCAGTGCAGCTTCCTCCGATATAATGCCCTTCTCAAAATACTTAATAGGTGTGGTCACACATTCTACCACGCCGTTATTGGCATGGAACCCGCAAGAGAATTCACAAAAATATATCAAAATTTGTCACAGAATAAATTATTGGGTAGGGATGTTATTTCTCATGCAAACATATGCGTCGACAATACGGCCTTGTTCAGATTTGACGGGACCCACCTCTCTGAGCTGGGCAACAGAACTTTCTTAAATAATGTTAAAAGTGGATTGTGGTCCCTCATTCAAGGGAAAGGGAAAGTATCCTCTAATGTGAAGTAATGGAGGAATATCATATTGATGTCTGTGGCAAGTCTGGGGGGATAAGTGGGAGGGTTGTGAACATATCTGGCTGATTGTTTCCCTGCCCAGCCAGCAGATAAGTTGGTTGGTACATTGTTGGGTAGACAGGTTGTCTAAAAGTATCCAACCTATGGCAATGTTTAATAAAAGTTAAGTAAAAAGTCAAGTAAGAAGTTTTTCGATTGGGGTCGTAGCCAAGTCTGCAGGCCTGGGTCCCCCTCCAACTCTTGTAACAGAATGAAAGGCTTAGTACTGGAGTACTTGGATGTTAAAATACTGCTGTCCAGAAGCAATCACCGGAAGCAGGGTATACAGATGTGCTCGCAACTTTCCAGGGCCCAAATGTCTAGTACCTAAATTTGGACTCCCAGGCACCTGTGACCAACATAAGTCCACTGGTCTTACCCAGTACTCTTTAGTCGGTACGCCAGCTGTCCTTTCGGGACCCTATTTTTTATTGTACGTTAAAAAAATGCGGCCATATAACGCCAACTCAATTATGAATGACACAAGATTGCACATGCTTTTTCAAGTCTTTGATAAATTTAATGAAACCTTACAACTGATGTCTATTGCAAAGTCAACATCAAGGAGAGGGCATAGTGACCCTATGAACATAAAGAATCAAGTAGCAATGTATGTCAGGTCCCGCAGGGCAGAGCTGACTATTCAATTAAAACTCTTTTCCAGACTGACCAACCTACGAAAGCCCAGAAGGTTCATTTGAGATTCGAGGTTCGAAATACGAGATTCGAAATTCGAGTTTCGAAATTCAAGATCCAGATTAATCAATCAAAAGCGGGTTCAACACTTGATTACTCCCCTTTATTATGATTTTACTATCAAGAAATCGTTTAATATGTTTATAACAAATGCGTCATTTGATTAATTACAATGCAAGAAAGAGTGTTATAGATATTAGAAGGAAATTTGAATGATCGTTGGATTTTTGATCAGCAAGATATACCTCAATTTATATTATGGTGTCTTAAGTATTAAATAGAATACATATATCAGGAGTATATATATTTTTGTATTGTCTACTGTGTTTACGGAGTTAATGTCATATAAATAAAGTAATAAATAATTGAGTGTCAAGTGTCTAAAAATTAACAATAACCCCACTCCTACCCACCCACCTGCCTTTTTTTCCAAACACACTGAAAATGTTACTTTGTAAACCTTGAAAGGCGACGTAGTATTGATAAACAAAAATCGCGTTCGTTTTCCTGATAGAGGAAATACATGAAAATTAAGTATTAAATTTCTTATCTTCATTTATCTTCATCTAAGGCTTTGATTTCTTGAATTAATTAAAAATTATATACACAATACAGATTGGCGATATGAATTAATATAAATGCGGCATTTATTTTATCTCATATCAAATAGTAGACGAGTCTAAATTAGATGCAGAACTAAAGCGTTATAGAATTCAGCAGAGACTAAAAAAATCCAAAAAAAATATGCAAAGTGTGCATTAATGTTCTCTCTACAACCGTTTGTTTAGAAAGTGTCTAAATTTTGCACCTTTAAATGGTAATTTCAAGTTTAAAACAAGACACTGTTGTTTTCAAAATGAGTGTAAAGAACCATGAAAGTAGTTCATGGATAGCAGCACGTGGTCTTTTTTTAGCACAATTTTTTTCCAGACCTCTTCTTTATATTGAGGTACATAATACTCTAAAAGAATGAAGAGAATTACAGTTGGAAAATGGTTGAGAACGTTTGAGGACGTCACGGAGCAGCGAGTAGCACTAAAATTTTGCTTTGTATTCGGGAAACTTCTTAAACAAACTTAACAAATTCTGTATAAAGCAGGAAATGTATGAAAATAAGTCATGTATTTGTGTAAAATGGTAAATACAATTTTTGAGAGCTAGTGAGTTTGAATCGGACGATGAATGGTCTGAAAAGAAATAGATTATAGTTAAACATCTTGTCAAAAGAGTTAGAAACGTCATTTAACGTGATATGCGCTTCACTTTTGCAGAACTAATAGAATTACACGGTAAAAAAATTAAAAACACTGACAATCTAGTTCAAGCTATTTGCAAAATTGTTAGCAAACAATGTGTTAAGTGTTATGGATACGTTTTTTAGGACTGGAGAAGACGATACAAATCGTGTATGAAATTAAAAAGCATAGTATTTTTGAGAAACTCACTCGAAATTAATTTTGACGTTACAATGTTGGTTAACCGTGCTCCGTGGTAACAAAACGTGTTGCTTAAAAAGTGGCTAACATGAGTTCTATTTAATCAAATGGAATGAAACTTCACACTTCTACAAAATAAATGTTTTTATTTACGAAAATGTGTTCATCTTTAATCTTGTAATAATGATATGACGATAAGGAACACTGTCTACGTATTTTTGGAATGACCCTCGTACAATTTTTATCACATCAGAGCACCATTTCAAAAGGCCTCATGAAATTATTTAGAGTGGAGTAGGTGATTTATTGAATAAAAAACCTTTTTTTCAGTTTGCCCATGTTGTCAAAATTACAAATTTTCAGAGTAAAGAAAAAAATAACATAATTGAATATTTTAGACCATCTTTAAAATGATGTTTGGTGGTCTTCCCAACTCGGGGAAAAATTATTGGATCCGTATTTATAGGTGAAAATTTTTTTCCTTGAAATTTAAACATATTTGACGGAATAAAATGAAAAAATATATATTGTGTAATTGGATGTAAAAAAAAATGAGTCGGACCATTTCTATCAGAAGGCCGGAAGAAAAGGCAACCAAACAAGAATTTTTATCCTATAAAAACATTTATGGATACTGATAGTTCTTGTATCTTTATCTTATTATTTCCCTTGGAATCCCCTCCCTGTGGGAGGCCCCTTGATTCTGGTGTATCACCATTGCACATGCGTGCATGATAACGTCAGTCTCCATATTTATTTTTCGCGGTAAACATGTTTACAATTTTCTTATG
>PRKT01001680.1:3813-25172 GCA_003671525.1 Saccostrea glomerata | reverse complement strand
GGTGTAGGCTTCCACTTTTTTTGCGAAGATAGACATAGCATAGGCAATGGACCTTTCTCTCCAAACATTGTTCTCTCTTCTTAACTTCAAAGAAACAACTCAATATATTTTATCAAACTTCGTTTGATGGTGAGAGCTTACAACTTTGTCAACATAATGAGACATGATATGTTTTTATGTCTAAAACATTACTCCATATAATGTGTGAACCATCGCAAACAATCTCTAATTTCTGTGAGGTGCCTGAAGGAAACCCTATAACTAACTAATTTTTCTATCTAACTGCTGAACAAAATTGGCATATGTACGAACTTTTCGAATGTAATGCGTAAAATTACAATGTGTATTTCATGCACCAAGTATTGTTTAACATTTTCAAATTAAAAAAGCTAATCATTCTCCTTGCAGAGCCCTATTTGAAAATAACTTCTTTCGCTACAGAAAAGACATCCGTCTAAACACATATATAAAGGACTTTTTTTTCCATTTTCTTGAGTTTTAAAGGAATCAATAAATTCTCAAGACTTGTTCCATGGAAAATTTAATACTGGTATAATCATTTGCTGGAATGGGGTTAAAATCGCATTTTTTCATTAATCAGACGATGCGATACAACAAATAAAAGTAGTAAGTTATAATACTTTAGATTTATTACTTAGAAAGAATGGGTGGACTTAACTGGCTAGAAAAAATGCCATAAAAATTTCACAAATTTTTTTTTTCATCATATAAACCCCCGATATCTTAATCATGTATTCAAGGTACGGATGTGAATTTAAAACGCTTTTTTCGAGGTAATCTAAATAAATAGCGGGCATGGTGCCTGAAGATTTCTTGAATATCAATAGATAATCAGGGTCATGCGTTTTTCATCGTCTGAATTCATAGTCAGCACATGTTTGTCGGCTGTTCTTAAGAAAATTGTAGTTGTATATTGATCAAAATAATGTTATATTGAAAGGAGAAGAGCCGACAAACGTGTGTGTTCACACTTAATTAACAAAAAACATGTTCAAAAGAAACTTCTCGCTTCCATTGTTATGTCTTGAATTGACCTGTTTAATATTACAATTCATCACGTGATGTCCACTTGCGAGTGTACTCGTGAAAACAGTTACATTGTATTCTTCAACCTGACATCGATCTAAATTATGTCTTTGAGCGAGTTTTGTTGCCGTTTTCAGAATTTAGCAAAATAAATATTGTTTAAATTTTGCGTGTCTTCACATTTTTAAAATAATAACATTGCTGTTATATGCTAAACACGTATTCGAATTTCTGGAGAGAGAGAGAGAGAGAGAGAGAGAGAGAGAGAGAGAGAGAGAGAGAGAGAGAGAGAGAGAGAGAGAAGAATAGAGAGAAAGATGTCAACAATGACGCCGATCGATAGTCCCGCCTCCTATAAATATTGATTGTGTGACATAAAAAACACTCCGGGTACATGTCGAATTCCGGAAGACGATACTCATGTGTCGTTGCTTCAATATTGATACATGACAACATGGCATTGTTTTTGCACAAGTGTTCCACCTAATATTACCAAGTATAAGTAGCTCTTTCCATTTCTCGTAATAATATTTTGGATTCACTTCATATACAGCTTGGTAGAGGAGTCGCAACAAGATCTATGTTGTTTCTCAAACCTTTTTTCTTTTTTTAGAAAGGAAACACTTTAAACTGCCCCTGTCCGCATATATCAATGTGTAATGAGTTTGATCATGTTTTTATCAATTAATAATATAAACACATATTGCACATGCTTTCAAAGGTGTTAACATTCTGCAAGTATTTAATAACTAGTTTCCAAATAAAATTATAGACAATGATTTTTAAAGTATTAAATAATGCATGTAGTTTTGTTTGACATTACACTCAAGAAAAGGAATGTATTTGTAAAATGACTGAAGAAAATGATGCAAGTGCTGACGTTTAACTCATATGGAGACGCAACCTCTTGCTGGTGAACTGCATTTAGACGTATAATGGGCATTCGTACCCATTGATCAGTAAGGGGACTTTTACCGGAGGTTTGTTCAAATTGACTTAAAATATCAAAAAATTGAAAATGATCAAGTAAAATCAAAAATGAGTCTATGAATTTGCAATGAAGGAATAAGAGAATTTGATTAAACATTAAACATATTTGATTGAAAATGTTACAAGAAGAGAATTTGATTAAACATTAAACATATTTGATTGAAAATGTTATAGAAAAAAAATCAACATTTTCTTCTGAGAAAGATATTTATAGAATCTATTCCAAAATGTACTCAGCTTTAAAACGTTTCAATAGGAGTTCACTTTCCATAACGAATATGTTGTAAATTAACTTTTTTGTAAATGTGCAAATCCTTTCTTTTTTTTTGGCATAAAACAGCAAGCTCAAGCAAGCAGAATCAAGTATTTAAATTATCGTGTTAGCATTAAAGAAAATCAAAAGCAATGCTGTCGTTAGAATGGATCATATGGAGATATCGAACAGTATTCAGGATCAAAAGTCCAAAAAGAAATACAAAATAGGAGCAGAGCAAACACGGGCTCAAAAAACCCAGAGATGAGATCAGCTGCCATGGAAAAGTGAGCATCCCCTGCAGACCGGTAGCACCCGCATCAGAAATAAAATTTAATGCCGTTTAAAACAGTAGTTTGAATTCTGTCTGCATACATGTACAATTATTTTGTGACCAAGGGAAATTACATTCCTAAGAGAATATTTCATTAAAATGCTCAAGGTGAACTGGCATTAATTTCAAGTTTAAAACTTAATTACTATCAAGGGACAGAGGCATATTTATGTTTGAAGGATTTGACAACTGACAAAACAATCAATGCCAGATTATTTTTGTGATTGTGAAGATAATTCAGTCAACATTTTGACATTTTAAATGATTTAACACAGAAAAGTTTGCAATCTGCCGTAAATCTGGAAATTTTTGCTGTAGATAAATTTTTAGCAAATTTGCGAGTTCATTACATTCGCAAAAATATTTTTCTTAAAAATAAATTACCAATAAGAAAATGTAAACAAAGCAGTGGTAATTCGCAAAATTTTGAAACGTAAAAATTAATCAACACCATTTTCACCCGAATTCGCAAAATAAAATCGACGTGAAAATTTCCAGATTTACGGTATTATAATTCAGTATAGAGAGTGGTAATTGGGAAACTGTGTTTGACAACAGTAGATAATCGATGGTTTAAGTACAATTATTCCTATGTACATGTAAGAAAAAAAAAACCGCACAGTGTATTTAAAATTTGAAAAATGCAATATAAACACCAATAGGTGGATAGTGATATCTTTAGCTAGTTCTGCACAGAGGAAAATTGTTGGTTGGTATCACTTGATCTAAGTTGGGTGTAAATGAGAAAAAAAAAACCGCACAGTGTATTTAAAATTTTGAAAAATGCAACATAAACACCAATAGGTGGATAGTGATATCTTTAGCTAGTTCTGCACAGAGGAAAATTGTTGGTTGGTATCACTTGATCTAAGTTGGGTGTAAATAACCTTCAGTTTAACCGCATATTTCAGTATAAACATTCGGATGGTCTTTTGCCCTTTAAGAACACTCAGTTTCACACAGTTTATTTTCTCCTTTTCTCTGTAGAGCGTCGTAGTCGTTTTGTTCAGTAGCGTTTCCGTTAACACGATTGGCATAATAGTAAATACTTGGTTGGTGTCCTGAAAAGCTGTGGAAAAAAATTGAAATTGTATATTATTTTATTTTGAGAATTTTATATTTTATGAAAAAGAATGTATCATTGTAAGAATTCTATATATTTTTTTCAGTTTGGAAAAGTTTTAATGGAATCTGTATATATCTACAGTATTGATTTTGTCTTTGCGAAAGCAGATTTTAACGAATGATTTGATTCTAACCTTTGTAGTCAATACAAATAACTGAAAATTTAATCCAAATTAATTTTTCTCAAACAAAAAATGCTCCAAAAGAAAACAATAATTGTTCATCGTTTTCCGTTATACGCTGTTAGACAATAATTATATTTTATTCATATGCAATTTTATGCTGTTTTTTATGAATGACCATGAACAAAAACAGCATCATGAAAGTAAACCATCTACATGTACATTTTTTTCATGTTTTTTTCATCTATCTCTTTATAAGAAAATTCAAATTCAAAAGATTAAAATATACTCCAAAAGAAACTTTCTTAAACTGTGTACATCTTCTAATTAAGAATATTTCCTTTGACAATGATTTTCATAGAACTTTATGTTGTAAAATTACTATTTTCCGCGCTATTTTCGCATGTGGATGTACGGGTTTACAATTTCTCTGTCAAGACATCAAATGAGAATTTAGAAAATCCTTTAAATTTTCTACTGGCGGATAGAATTGGAGTTTTCCCGGGTTATGACCACGTGGAGAAAATACGTTTACAGTACCTAATGAAACCAAATATTTTAAAAACCTGAATTTAATTTTTAAAAATGTTTCATTATTATAGTGAGGTAAGAAAGGGCAAGGTGTGGTTAGTCGATTTTCACCCCTTATTTTTTGTAGAAATAAGATCAATTTTTAAAACCAGCACTTATTCTCATTTAAAGCTTACATGGTCACACGAGGGTACAGGAGTTCGATATTTTTCTTGAAATCCTTTTTGTATGGTGTAATTTCGTCAGATTAGAGGCTTTCTCTGCTGGATATTTGGAGCACTAGCTTGCTTTTCTTAGATCATTATACATAAAATGATGCTTCTGATACTAGCTAGTGTATGAAATATATAATTTAGTTGAGAGGGAAGCTTGTGTTCCATCTTTTCTTAAACAAAATGTGATGTATAATCGATGAACATTTCCATTAGAAATGAAAACATTCGGGTATTAATATATTTTTCTTTGACCTCTCTGTTACCTCTGTGAATCTCATAACCTATAATCTTTTTGTGGCAGAAGTGACAACGGGTTTTATTTATAAACTGTTGAATCATTTTAAAAAGACACCCCATGTAAGGGGCAGAAAAGGGATCTCAGCGTATCTTGTCCTTTCTACATTGTAGAACGCTATATCGTACTCTATATCGCCTTTAATTTCCTATAAAATAGTAGATAAATATTAATCTCTTCTTTTCATAAGTATACCATTTCTTAAAGATGATTATTGCAAAGGGCATTCCAACAAGACCAAGTCCTAAAGCTGCCAAGTAAATCCACCATGTAAAGTCACTTTTGTCCTTCGCCTTCAAACTAGTTTCTATAATTATATATTGATATATTGTAAATGAAGAAGAATGACTTCAAATTCACATACGTGTAAATCATTGTTTGATTATAATTATAAGAGATTTATGAATGTATAATTGTATGAGGTTGTATGAGTGTATGAAATGAGTGAAAATAATAAATGGTTTTACATGAACTAAATTTGCAACAAATGTATTAACTGAATATAATGTATATCAATATGTGTTTTTAATATCCAACCTGTGGTATTTCACAACTACAGAAGCGTATTATTGCCATTTTGACACTTTTTCTGTATTTCTACACATTAATGTGTAAAATTTACAAATTTGAGCGTAAAATTTACAATATTATCTGTGTATCTTAATTTATTTATAGATTAAAATGTAAAATTTACACATAAATCTGTAAAATACGCATACATGTGAATCTGTAAAATTTACACTTTCATCTATAAATTTTAAACTTGAATCTGTAACTTTTACACTTTAATCTGTAAAATTAACAATTTAACCTGGAAGATTTACACTTTAATCTGTTTATTTTACAGATTGAAGTGAAAAAATTAATTTATACAGGAAAGTGTAAAAAATGAAAAAAAATGAAAAAAAGTGTCCAAGTGGCACGTTTACGCTTCCGTATTAATTTTCTTCATTAGATTCTATTTGAAAGACGTAAAAGTGAAATATATTGTAATGGTTTTTATTCCATTTTTCCATTTCCGTTAACAAATTCATAGAAAATTAATTTATTCAATTGCGGTAGTGTGTTTCTGCCACGTTATATTTATAAAATGGCAATTTCAACTTGATTCTTTGCTTTTTAAACTTTAAACTGGTAATTCCAAGTTAATATTAGAATTTGAATTTTCAAAAAGTTGGAAAGCTCAAGATAGAACTTGGAATTTTCAACTTTCAAGTTTGAATTACAAACATAAAAGCTGGAATTTTCCATGTAAAAGTTGAAATTATTTATTTAAAAATATTACTTGGCATTAACACGCTTCCGTAGATTAAATGTCAAATAATTCATACATTAAGAATAATCCCCTTATGTTTTGATTTTTTTATTCATTGCTTATTTTTTTACATTACCTTTCATGTAAACTAAAACAACAACCAGATGTATACATGAAAAAGATAAAAGGATGAAGGTGAACATTAAAGACACTTTATTTAGAACTTCATAAAAAATGATAATAAAATTTATTTGTTGTACATGTATTACTCATGCAAAATTAAGACAAACTCACATCAAACAACATGAGAAGAGATTGATTTGCGCTGATAATAAAATCTTTATCAAATATCAATTTCTGCAATAAAATGAATAATTTAAGAAAAATTAATCTCTCTATCTCAATCTAATTCCGCATCTTAAATTACGTATATATCTGTGTGTTTTTCTGTTACCCATGTTTTTTGGAACTTCTTATCTTTTATTCTCTATATAATTTAACCAGAGTAATCTTTAAAAAAACCCAAAATAAATCAATTTTCAAAGATCTAGAGCTTCTTTTATACGCAGTCACATAAACCTGCACTAATCCAAGTACCATTTACTGTATCAGGCAAAATTGAAACTGGACTTACAATTTTAAACAGAGATGACATATTGCATAGTAGGTAATAGAACTATATTTCTTGAACATTATTGTTCCTACTTCAGATAATATTTTTAACACGTTCCTTCAAATTATTTTTTACAATTCAAGTCACAAGCTATCCGTAGAAGAAGCGAAATTGTACCTCAACTGTATCATTTCGATGATCAATGTTCGCATTTGAATCACTGCTTTCAACCGTATTAGTTTTTGCATTAAAATCTTCCAACATCCTGGACATTTCCTCCATATGCATCTTCCTTTTTCTTTTTGATGTCTTTGACATTCTTTTTTTGTTACAGAGTGAGAAAAGTCTTTAGATTTAGACAAGTTAACTAAATTTGAGGTATAACTCAGTAAACTTTGAAAACAACCATTCATTGCGCAAATTTCAGCAGTTACGGAATGTTCAGAGGAAAAAAAAATTGCACGTTGTATAGTTGCTATTTTATGGTAAATTTATGTCATTAGTTGATGTCAGTGATAGCGGAGGCATAGTGGGAATTTCTTCATCAAGCTCGCCATCTGATTTGGATATAAGATTCAATGTACTATAGGGCGGTGCATCCATATTAAGATGGCTGTATACGTTTTCCGAAGTGCTTGATAGATTATCAGCTTCTTGGTCAGTATTGCATGCTATCGATGCGAGTTTTTCTTCACTTAAACAACATCTCTTCGAAGAAGATGATTCAACTTTCTCAAGGCATTTTGAAAAATAATGTGATTGCAGCTCGTTGGATATTTTTGCGTCTCTCAGTTTACTCCCAGAAGCCGAATGTGACATTCGAATTGATGTTTCTTTTGATTCTTGGACTTCTGATTGCTTTTCTAAAAAGAAATCCTTTTGATTTATTAAAAAAAAAAATAAATAAATAAAATAATAAAAAAATCAGAAAAGAAAGGAAGTATTTGTGTTCATTTTAACTATTGTCGAATTCGCTTGAGATAATTGTGGACAAAACAAGGAATAACAAACAGTGAAAATTCTTGAATTTGATATTTTACATGTATCTTTAGGAAGGAAGTGTTTACTATTTTCTCTCTTGGAGTGTGATTGCTTGAAATACCTTGATCTCCTTAAAAAGTTTGAAAATGATATTAACGACTATTCTAAGACAATTCTTTCCAAGAAATGTAGAATTTTGACAAATATAAGATAATTCATAAAGAATACCTATGATAAATTACATGACTGTACTTTATCGTATAAAACAAAAATTATGTTCTTTTTTTTTATGAATAAATGGTTAATTTGAATTTCTTGTAAATTCAAAGAGTTACATGATAATTTACCTTATTTGGTAGTAGGTTATAATTCCGATGGAGAAGCAGATCCCAGTAATTCCAAAGGAAAAGTATATACCATTCTTCCAGAGATTACTATCTTCATCTTTAGTATCATCTTTTGTTGTTGATTTGGATTAAAGAGATTTAACTATAATTACCTAAAGAATATGATTTGATTTTCGTCGTATTTGGTACTTGCTATCAAAGATTTGGAAAAATCACCTTAGTTTCCTTTCCATACTCTGGTTCTTTATTTCATACTTTTAGTACGTGGTTAAACTTACATGTACATATTAAACTCAAAACCATAGATATGCCCAATCAGGGCTGATATGCTAATGAACACTAATTAGCAATGCTAATTACATTCAATAACCGCGTAAATAATCAACAAAAAAGATAACGAAAATTTGCATTGTAAGTTATCTTTTTGAAATGACAGTAAGAATATAGCAAACAATGTGGACATAGAACATAAACATTAAGTAATGCAATGATTGTAGGATAGGTGTGCCTGTTATATGTGATTAACCAGAAGGAGGAAGGCCGCAATATATATATATTTATATAATCCAGAAGTTTGATGAAAAATCCACACAAGTATTTAAATAGTAAAAAATAACAGAACGCCGTTTAAAACTCTACCGGTTTCAATTGTATCATCAGGAGTTTTGACATATTGCTATAGATACAAACATTTCAAAGTATATTGTGACGTCATGTAACGTCAAAAATGTTGCGCTTTAGTACAGTTCATTGTGACGTCATTATGTTACGTTATAACGTTAACAGTTAGACAAATAATGCGGGAAAATTATAAATTGTCTATTATGACAGGGCGTTTAGCTTTGGTTTAAACAATGAAATAAAGTGTTTTTCCTTGGTTTCACGTTCCTTTTCGGAAGTCTTGTTATAGAACTTGTATATAGGAAGCACTGTAAAATTAGGAAAAATGTTTTCAGCACATGTTCTGATATGTCTGCTCACGGCAGTGCACTGGTATTCAGTTTGACGAATCTGTTGACGATGGACTGTCACACGGTGTCTAAGGGTGTCCCCGGTTTGGCCAATATAATTCTCGCCGCATCCTGAACATGTCATGACATATATCAAATTTGAACTTTCGCAGGTAAAAGAAGAATGGATAACGAATTTTCTTCCGTTTTTAAAAATAAATTGTTCGGTTTCCTGTAAAAAGGGACAGGTTCCACATCTTGGATGATGACATTTTTTGGCACCGGCTGTTTCCTCTGTATTGTTAAATTTGGCTCGTGTTAAAATCTTCTTTAAGGATGGGCTCTGTCTTTTACTTTTGATCAACTGAAATTCACTAAATACGTCTTTCATCCTTGGATCATTCTCTAAAATTGGCATGTTCGTTTTGATGACTTGGAAAAATTCTTGATTTTTTGGATTGTGTGTTGATACGTAGGGAATGAGATTTTTTACGGGTTTTTCTTGTATCTGAAGTAGGCTGTTTCTGATACTATTGATTTTTTAAAATCACTACCTGACAATATTCCAACTGATTCAACGCTCATATCATTTGACGTGACCAGCTTATATTCCAACATCCCACATGAACTAGGACTAGAAGCAATTGAACATTGGATTGATGAATTCCCAGAATTACTACAACTTCGTTTTTCAAAAACGTTTATCCTAGAAAGTTTAAAATTCATATTGGAAAATAACTTTATGAACTTCGATGGAACAACCTACAGACAAAAACTTGGAACAGCTATGGGAACCAAAGTTGCCCCGACATATGCCACACTTACATTGGGATACCTTGAGGAAAAATCATACAAAACCGTGGAAGAGGAAACCGAACAATTATTTTTAAAAACGGAAGAAAATTCGTTATTCATTCTTCTTTTACCTGCGAAAGTTCAAATTTGATATATGTCATGACATGTTCAGGATGCGGCGAGAATTATATTGGCCAAACCGGGGACACCCTTAGACACCGTATGACCGTCCATCGTCAACAGATTCGTCAAACTGAATACCAGTGCACTGCCGTGAGCGGACATATCAGAACATGTGCTGAAAACATTTTTCCTAATTTTACAGTGCCTCCTATATACAAGTTCTATAACAAGACTTCCGAAAAGGAACGTGAAACCAAGGAAAAACACTTTATTTCATTGTTTAAACCAAAGCTAAAAGCCCTGTCATAATAGACAATTTACAATTTTCCCGCATTATTTGTCTAACTGTAAACGTTATAACGTAACATAATGACGTCACAATGAACTGTACTAAAGCGCAACATTTTTGACGTTACATGACGTCACAATATACTTTGAAATGTTTGTATCTACAGTACCGACCGGACACAACCTAACACCAGAGCGAACCCGGAGCGGACCCCGGGTTCGCTTCACGGGTTCGCTCGGGGTCCGCTTTGGGTTCGCTTTCAGAAATTTTTGGGACCGCTCCGGGTGCGCTTTGGGTGCGCTCCGGGTTCGCTCCGCGTTCGCTCGGGGTCAGCTCTGGGTCCGCTAGAGCGAACCCGGTGTTCGCTTCCTGGGACCGCTTTACGCACTGATGCGTGAAGCGGACCCCGCTTTAATCTCACCGCCAGTAAGCCCCGCCCCTTGTATATTCCAATACAGAAATGGTATTGTGGATCGATCATTGTTGTTTATGCGACGATGCGGACAGGTACACTGTACATGTAAACAGTGACATTATGTAGAACATTGATAAATTTTCTGAAATTAAACTGTTTATTAGACGTAGATTTACATGTACATGAATAATTGATTTCCTTGATTTCTCTATCCCGAGAAATTCAAACTAATTTAACAGCGGGTTATAAGGCATTTATTTTTCGTAAGTTATAACGAGAAAACAAAAAAGAAGAGGAAGAAAAGAGTGTTGAATTGATTTTCAGTGTATCGAATGGTGTACATGTACAAGTGAAACTGACGAAAGAAATTTAAACTGAATACCTTTTAAATTCAGGCTTTATATAGTTTAAAAATACATTTGTTATTCCTTACGTTTTGCTAAATCGTAGTTTGAATGTTTACTAAACACGTGAATTATGATATCGCATCTATAAATTACATGTAACCTTTGGTACATCTGATATATTTGGACTTTATTTATAGTAGTTACACATTAAAAGTTCGTAATAAATATTTACCGGACATTTTCTAAAAAAAAATTACACTGTATATTAGAGCTTTTTCAAGGTCAAAATTTTGGAGCGAGAATGATTTTTATCAGAATAAAGAAAAAGGCAAATAATAATTGTTCTCCCGACCCGATAAGAATATATAAATATATGCCCCCTATTTCACACACACATTGTCTTTAAAAAATTCTAATTATTTAATTATTTTATTTATGATTTCTCAATTTACGTGTTACATTAAATTATTCAAAATTTACATCAAAATTATTGATCTTCTTAGTCTTCTTGGGCATGAAAAAAATGCATGTATATAAAAATCTTCCTTCTGGATGCACAGATTGAAGTCATTCCGCCCTAATGGTATTAACAAACTGCAATGAATTCACCAGAATGAACGTGAATTAGACCCAATTCCTGATGATACTTAACAAGATTTATTAATTCTTTCAACTTAGTGTAACTCTACAGTTAGTTTGCGTTACCATCTTTCGAACAACCCACATAAATATGCATTGCTAACGCCTTTATTATTTTTTTTTCAATAATTAGTCCTAAAACATTTCAATTTTTTTATAATAGATTATAATTCATATGTTAAAATATCCCTTCTATATTATATTTCTCTGATTATTCTTTGTCAAGTATAGTTACGCATTTTGATAGAATAGAACAATGTACGATTTACTAAATGTCGTGATTAATTAGCGTAATTAATTCGTTCAATTATGTAAATCGCACTTCACCTGAGTATACCCCGATAAACCAAACGTACATTATAGCGATTCGGATTTCTTTCTTTATTTAATAGTAATTATATAAATTTCCAATTCAACTTTAGATGATGAAATTTTACAATAATTGTCGAAGATCAACTATATTTCTTTTCTCTGCTTTTTGTCAGTAAGAATTGTAATATCAATTGATTTCCATTTTTATGCATTGACAGATGTATTTACCCAATTTATTTAATTAATTGCTTTAATAAAAAAGAAATTAAATATTATATAAATATAAAATACAACCCGGAGAATCAAAATAAATAATTATTTAACAATATTTTAATTATCACAATAGATTAACACAGCACATTCACACGTTTTACTTGTATGTACAGTGCTTGGATTTATGTCGAATTAAATCAATACGTTCGATCTTATATCCCAATCGACAGATCAATATGCTATTTTGATTGGTTGATGCGCTGATTGGTTAATCGCTAATCCTGATTGACAGCTCTGTAAAGAAATACACAACCCGCGTTCGCTCTCTGGGACCGCTACTGAATTTGGGGTTCGCTTTCTGGGTTCGCTTCGGGTTCGCTCGGGGTCCGCTACGGGTTCGCTTTGGGTGCGCTCCGGGTTCGCTCGGGGTCAGCCCTAGCGGACCCCGAGCGAACCCGGAGCGGACCCAGAGAGCGAACCCGGGGTCCGCTCCGGGTTCGCTTTCTGTTAGGTTGTGTCCGGTCGGTACTGTATAGCAATATGTCAAAACTCCTGATGATACAATTGAAACCGGTAGAGTTTTAATCGGCGTTCTGTTATTTTTTACTATATATATATATATATATATATATATATATATATATATATATATATATATATATATATATATATATATATATATATATATATATATATATATATATATATATATATATATATAAGCTGAATTATGCAAAACAGAAAATTTTATTAATTTAACAGAAATTAAAAAAAATCCAAAAATTCCTTCCACATTACATGAGTAACCGTTTAAATATTAGACAAAAAAAAACTATAATCAACAAAATAATTTTTCATGTTTCCATTAAATTTTATGAAAATAGCAAACAAGAAGCAAAAATATGTTTTATAATTTTCATTCCGATAAGAACTGACAACTAAAAAGGAATACAAATTTTGCTGCATGATCACGCATACGATTAAACCTCTTCATTCCCGACCTTTCACGTTACACAAAAATCATGCACATTACAATTTGTCATATATAACGCTTCAGCCACAATTCATTATCCACAAACAAGAATTACCTGGTAAATTTGTTAGGCAAGCTCCTATATTATATAAATTTTATCGCATGATGGACACTTGCACTTCTCCATGCATCGTATTCCATAAAACCCATTGGGACAATTGTTTTCACAGTTTTCACCAAAAGTTCCAAGGAAACATGCTTGCATGCAGATATAAAAAATGCATGTTAATTTGCATTTAATTTGTCACTGTGAAATAATTTAGTCAGAAACAGTAATAATAATAATGACAATAAAAACATAATATATATTTTTAGAAGAATTTCACGTGAGATGTCAATTTTTTATGAAAACACTACTTTCTTACCTTCACATTCATCTCCTTTTCTTCTGTAGCCAGCACAGCATGTGAATGGTTCTCTAGAATTTTTTTTTTAAATAATGCATTGTTTTAATATTATGCTCCCATTATTTTTAATCAAATGACACTATTAACATTGATTATTCACTAATTGATAAAACAATTTACTTACACTTTACAAACTCCTGTCTCGTTTGTAATTTGGGTGTTTGATGATTGAAAAAGAATGAACAGTACAAATATTAACTGTAATCCTGAAAACATTTTGTTTCCTATCATTAGAATACACCCCACTTGTATGTTGAAGAATAATATGTTGCATTAACTGCAAAATAAGAGAGAAAATAATAATACGTTTTAGCCGTTGATTTTCGTGTTACATGTATATATGATGCAGGAAGTCCTTGGGTATGATCAAGAACTTCTCTATTACACACCCCAAGAATATTAGGACTTATTTTAAAATTATATTGAAGTTCCCACAAAATTAAAAAAGTTTCTACTTCCTCTAAGCTCAATACCTCAACTTAATGTTTTTTTTATCATTTACCAAGTATATCCATTGACACAAGTCATTTCTTTAGTGTAACAACATGTTACAGATCTATTGACCTTATTTATATAGAGGAAAATAAAACAAACATGATTTTATACAAGTTTATTTAAATATTTTGGCGATTGTTGGTCGTGGCATTTTTTTAAGCAACAAGGGGGTGCCAAGCAGGGCGACCCCAAACAATTACAACAAACAACAGCAGCAATCAATATCATAGCAAAATATTACATGTACATGTACTTATAATAAGTATAACAATGGCCGTTCTGGGTATACCGCAAACAGTAATTAACCTTGCAATTAAACTTTACGTACAAGTATTTTAAATAAACTTTACAAGTTTATATGTATGTAGTTATCGTTCCGGGTTATCAAACCTCGAACATTACTAAAGATATTTTAGCAAGCAAAGCCTGTCCATGACATTTGTTGGAAGCAGTACACATTTTGCACAGCAATTGAGTTTGTTTCAATCAATCAAAGCAGACCAATTCATGAATTTGTTGAAAGCAGCACACATTTTCACAGTAAATGAGTTTGTTTTAAGCAGCAGCATCACAATGAATTATAGCATCAGTTGAATGGCTCGGCGCAAACGCCACATGGCCGAAACCTTTGGAATCCACAGGTTTCGGTCACCCCACAAAATGGGGAAGCCGCATTCAACTGACCCACGTCCAGCCGCCCTAAATCTAACCTATTTACTTGGAAAAATGAAATAGCCTCCCTGAAAATAACTCTAGACCCCCATATCTCCTAAGTTGATTATGTCTGTATAATAGACTGAAAATATGCAATTTGCGTCATAATTTATATTAAACATGATTAATTACATGTAATAAAATTTTAAGAAACATTTATATGTAGACAAAATATTGTCCCATCATAAAAATGGCTGATCCTAATCTACCCTTCGCAATTCAACAGCAGCAGTATGAATTTATTCTGACTGGTTTCAAACAATAGTTCTAGAAAACATATTTAACTTACTGTGTACGATTATCTATGGAAATAAATAATGTTAATTGTAATATAATAAGGTTAGCTTTACATTTGAGAATTGACTCTCCAGGCTTTTAGTACTCACATGTATTACATGTAACACAAGGTCTTACAGCAGTCAACGTTTTTCTCCCAGCTATGACTCCAAATGGGATCTTGTCATCAGTTCTTAACTTTATTCTAATTAATGCTTTTCACCAAACTTATCTGTATGAGCTGTGAGCCTATACATCATAAACTGGATGTTAACAGATACTTTATTAATGTACAAAGAATATGGAACTTTTTAAAGTTCACTTCTAATGAAAATTACAGATCTATGCCTATTAAAATAATAATGTAACTTCACTACCTAGAACTAGGAACAGGACAAGTATTACTAATAATTGGCTCACACACAGAGCAAAAACCCTTTCCCCCATCAAACTGACTTGCAAGAATACATGATTACATGTGCATTTTAATTATTCCTTTAGTTAAAAAAAAATTACTAGGAATTATTCTGTTTATCTTGCCTGACAGTGCATTATTCCT
Organism: Saccostrea glomerata; assembly: GCA_003671525.1. NCBI lineage: Eukaryota > Metazoa > Mollusca > Bivalvia > Ostreida > Ostreidae > Saccostrea > Saccostrea glomerata. The sequence continues at coordinate 9,497 of PRKT01001680.1, read as the reverse complement.
AAATTACAAACAGTACTGTACAGTACTTTCCTATAGCTATATATGGAGGATTATAAAAAAAACAAAATCAAAAATTTATTTAATTCACAAAAATTGAAAATGTGATTAGAAGGATTCCGAAGCACTTTCTTGTTATTAAAGGTTTAATTCATACACTGAACAAGTATTGCCACCTAAAAAGTACTGTGAATCCTTTCAACTTTTGTCATGCCTGTGGCTGAGACATAGAATTTTGCTGTGGTTTCTGGATGAATAATATGTTTACCTGGCATGAATCTAATATAATTCGTGGAAAATTTTGACAAATGCTATAATTTCTAATCCATTAAAAACAATTGAATAGCTTTGTATTTCCTAAAATCTTCCCTGACTGAAGCTGTTTGTGAAATTCCAATGGGTTGGACTTAGAATGTTACTAGCCCTGGATCTTATAACTAGTGGTTTCCACTGTTTTGTTGAATATAGGATAAGCCATAAAATTAAATTTACTCTATGATGTATGTATCTTGAATGAAATCCATAGGCTTATATCATGCTTATCAAGTTTAGATGTCTGATCACAATACTTAATTTATTCAGACCAAAGAAAAATGCCATTGTGAAATACATCGCATCAATTGGCCAAATCTTTGTATATTCAAACAGGTGGACCTACTGTAGTAATGAAATTAATTCCAAAAATTTAAGTCCTTTACATATTTTTCCTCTTGTTTATCAATAATTGACTACATGTATGATCAGTTTATATTTGTGTGTATTTGACTTGATAACCTTAGTACACTGTATCTTGCAAATAATAAATCTTACTGCATAGATCCAAATTTTGTTATACTCCTAAGTCATGATCAATAGCCTCATATACAACTCATTCTAGTAAGTGTATAATACACTCTGTTACTGAAATCCCTATCCCTATCTAATTTATATTTTTCCCAAAGAATTTATCATTTCCAACTTAAGAGTCAGACCCAAATTGTCTAACAATTTTTTTTTCTCTCCAAAACATTGAATGAATGGCATGTCTCTCCCCTATCTATGTGTTATGAATTTGAATGACCAAAGTTAATTTCAGTAATATTTTTAACCCTGGTGTTTTTGAATTCTCATCTGATGTAAATATTCCATGAACTTTATTCTCTAACCAATAAAATAACAAAAATCAAGAATAGCTTTTATGAATATCAATTATTTTTAGTAAAACTACTTAAAGGAATTTTTTAGGTAAAAACAAGGTAATCCACTGATGAACTCAAAATTCAGGTATGTGTAAAGCTTAAAGCAGACAAAATTTGGAGTAAACACAAAAGCTGGAATAATTTTTTTCCGTTATACTTTGTTAATTGTGAAGTATATCCTTTTTATTTCTCCATATCAGTGAAATATTATGGAGAGGGACGTTAAACAGTATACAATCAATCAATCAATAAAACCTTATTAAATTAACCTTGTCAGTAGTTGAGAATGAATAATTGATATTACATGATTCATGATCAGTTATTATTTCTCTGGGTCACAGCACACCTATAGCTAAAAACTTTAAATACTTACCATAGCTAATAGAAGAGAATTTCTAATTTTAGCAGCTGGTTATAGCATACAGCAGATTATGTTCTTTCACATGCATTGAGCAATGATTTGTCATTTTCCTTAATTTACCAGTCTAACCAAAATTTACCCAAACCACAGGTAAATAAAATTATCAATTCCTTTATTCCTAATATAACCGGCCTTAGAAGTTAAGAATGCATGAGCAAGAGGTACATCAATCAAAATTCCCATCCCTAAAATGCTAAAGCAAATACCCTTGTGTCAGATTGTATTGTCAAATTTTTTGTACAACTCATTACACAAGTAAAATAATGAGCATGGCTCTAATGAGTAAGTGCGCTACCTTTGATTGCCAATGAATTTTATAAAATTTATGCAATTGCCAAAGGATCCATGGGGCAATATTTCACACTTGAGAATCTCTGAATTTAATATCAAGAGTACATCAGATTTGAAGTTTGAATAAAGCATTGGTTTTTCTTGGTTGATTGTGTTGTTTAATATACATGATATAGGGGGCATGATTTTAGCCAAATATGAACTAAGTACCTATTGCATGATAATAACTTATATCCTGATTTATGCTGAACATTACCCTTCCAATATTTGAATTTTCCCAGTTAATCCTCAGATCTGGAAACTTTGCTTCTGAGCCCCTTTTGGTTTTTGTTTGTTTGTTTTTTCTTTTCCTATTGCAAAGTGCATTTAAAAAAAATCCCCCAACTGTATCATTTGAGAATGTTCAATTGAATAAATGTTTCGAAAATTGATAAACACTGATTATAAGTTGAATTTTCCCTGTTCCTCATATCTGGAAAAGGTATAACTTTAATTTGCTTTTGGGTGTTTTAGTTTGTTTGATTTTTATGTTCCTATTGCAAAGTGCATTTAAAAGATCCCCCAATTGCATAAATTGAGAATGTTCAATTGAATAAATGTTTCGAAAAAATGATAAACACTGATTATAATGTTTTGATCATTTTACTGTATTAAGCCCCCCCGATTTCTAATTGATAATGCCCGATTTATATATAAATATGTTTTATGCCTAATTACAAAATATTCCTCAATCTGATATATATTTTCTCGTAAACTAAAGCGCAACCAAGTTTTAACACAACTTAAGCCACATGTATGCTCATAATGCTGACAAAGAAAATTTCAATCCTAGCCAATCTCGCATTTTTTTCGAAAAAGAATAATCCATCCATGCATCTAATCATCAAATCCGATGTTTATCTATACTATTTTATGAAATTATTTAAGAAACAATCGTGATTGAAAGCATATTTTGAAAATTCTGTCTGCTACAAAATTCGTGTACCTTTCGTTCTTAGAATCCAGGGCAAAGAGGGGGAATTTGAGATATCCCAAACCCGATCTAATTCATAGCTAACCCAACTCAAATAGCAGCAACAATGTTTTCCCCATAAAATAAAGGAATCTATTCTTTAAATTAATAGATGCTATTATATGAGAGCTGGATGGTTTTACATTTAGATATATAGATAAAAAAATAAATCTACTGCTTAGGAATCACTGGGCCCGAAATCGAAATACAAAGAAAATGTCATTTTTCCACTTAAATACTTAGGAAAACTCAATAAGAATATATATTTTAAGATATTCACTGTACTATAGCTAGAAGCAATGAAATTGGAAACTGATATTAATTGTGAAAATAATGGGCTTGCAATTTGTATAAAAACTTCATCCAGCATTCAAAACACCTCAAACATTTTTGATCTATTTAAAAGAGCGCTAAATTTTGCCCTTTTAAAATACCAATGTAATTGATTTTAGGTCAACGTTATTAGGTATACCTACGTCACCGTGGTCAGTAATGATGAGTTTATCAGGACTATATTCAAAAGAGAATATGAACACGTAGTATAGGATAATGTTGCAGATGTTTGATACTTGGGCCAAAAAGCTGTTTTGTTATTATAAAAAAAACTAAATTCTGCGTCAATACCTTTTCTGGCAAATCTAAGTATAATGAAACGCGTAAAAATGCACGTTTAAAAAGTCCGTAAAAATCAATATGCCAAAGTTTCCAGCCTGTATTCTGGTATCCGGGAATGCAGATATGGACTTCCCTTGATCTTCTCAAATAGAATATATGAAATGTAGCAATAGAAGGGGCATTACTGATGACATCACCATTGCAAACATGTAGAAAAGCAGTGTCTTTTCTCCTAATTAAGTATTCTTTTTATGTACGGAAATGTGTACTAAGTGATGCGCTATTGTATGAGGGTGAGTCTTTTTTTTTAATTCATGTATGAAAATAATTATATTATAGCAATTGTAAATAGATGTAGGGGGAGGGGTAGTGATAACAAATCCAAGATGTGTAAGTAGATGAGCTCAACACAAAACTCAATAGAGAAAAAAAGATGCTTGACAGGCAAAAAATACTGACTACGTAGTTTGTATAAATTTAAATTTTACGCTCCATGATTTAGGTTCATATTATGAGAGAGAGCTGCCCCTTGTGATATAGATATGGACATGTATTTAACACTAATATTCTTTAATTAAATTTTCACAAACATTTAGAACCTTGGCCCCTTTAACCCTATTATAACTTTGCACTGAATGCCTGCATCTGGTAAGAAAGTTACATAATTACTTTTGGATGCTAAGTTTAGAATTACTTCATTGTCTTGGGATTATAAAGGTGCACACTCCTTTTATCAGAAATGAAAATACGGGGGATGAACAATTCCTTTTTGATAAAGGAAGCGTGCCATTTTTATCCAGGAAAATGTCCAAAAAAATAAAGTAACAAAAAATATATTTTACCTTTGATAACACATATGGAGAAATACTGATTGCAAATTAAGATTTCAACCATTCTATCTTTTTCTTATAATAATGATTAAAAAAACTTTACTTCAATTGATTCATTTAAAATAAAATCATACTGTGCAGAGTACAATTTAGTCTATTTCATGGATCATTCTAACAAAACTTTCCCAAAACTTGAATACACTTTACAGAGGGTCATTAAAATCATTATAAATTCTGAAATAAAATGTGTTTTGAACAAATACTCATTCTAAAATTCTGATTTGAAGCTTCATGAGAGCTTGAAATTGTCCGCTGAAGATTGTGTCATATTGGTCATTGCTTCGTATCTATTACGTGCTTATAAAACACGATCTGAGGTACATAGAGGCAGCCTATACAAGGAAATAGTCATCAAGTAAATGTTTCATTCCAAAAATATAAATTGATTATTTATTGCCACTTTTGAAACTGAATTACAAGACTGTTACAAAAAATAGTACATTTAAAAAAAAAAAAATAAGCTATCACCTTAATTGGAAAAGTGTCTTATTATGCAAAGTGAATAATTAAACCATTCATTACACATAGTGGTTAAATTAGCTAGAACATTGATTGAAAAAATCAACAGACTTGCAGGCTGTTTAGATTCGTGTGAAGCAAAACTTGTTTAAAAAGTCTTCGTGTAGAGAAGCGATGTCTTTCAATTCTACTATTAGAAGAAGTTAATTAAATGTGTTTATATATTCATTTTCATAAGTTCTTATTAGATATACGAGGGTCATTCAAAAAATATGTAGACAATGTTCCTCATCGTCATATTATTTTAACAAGATTGTAGATCAACACATTTTCGTAAAAAATAAAGAACATTTATTTTGTCGAAGTGTGAAGTTTCATTCCATTTGATTAAATAAAAATCATGCTCGCCAATTTTTGAAACAACAGGTTTTGTTACCACGGGGCACAGTAAACAAACATTGTAACGTCAAAAACAACGTTGAGAAAGTTTCTCAAAATTACCCTAGTTTTTAATTTTATACACAGTTTGTAGAGTCTTCACGTTTACGTAGTGCACATCACGTTTAATGACGTTCCTATAACTCTTTTGACACGATTTTTAACTATAATTTGTTTCTTTGCAGATCGTTCATCGTCTGATTTAAACTTGCTACCACTCAAAAATTGCATTTTCCATTTTATACAAATACACGGCTTATTCTTCATACATTTCCTGATTTATACAGATTGTTTTAAAGTTTGTTAAAGAAGTTTCCTGAATACAAAGCAAAATTTTATAGCTAGTCCCTGCTCCGGGACGTCCTCAAACGTCATTTTTTTTT
>PRKT01001679.1:47461-58790 GCA_003671525.1 Saccostrea glomerata | reverse complement strand
ACTTCACTTCTGACGCCCAGTTACCTCTAATTCTACCTACATTATTTAACTGAAATAAAATAAGTAACATCTTTTGGGGTATCTATTATCTTCCATACAAAGTATCTTTAACCAATATGCAATAAATTTCTTAAAATACTGTACCATAAGAGGATATCTCCCTACTTCTCCTAGTACAACTATTTCAGGTGTATTGTTCTTAAGTCTTAAAACTCTTCTACAAAACTTTGTATGTATAAATTCGATACATTTAGATAACTCATACCCCCATATTTCAGCACCATAAGTCAAAATAGGTACAATCATTCTATCAAAAATGCAAAAGATTTGTTTGTATGATGCATTGTACATCTTCATAAATTTATATTAACAATGCTTTTTCTGCTGACACACACATGTGAATTTTATGTCCCCAGGGTAAGGATTTCTGGTATAAGGGCGGGGCTCTATTGATAATTTAGTGAAAATGCATTAATTCTTTCAAAATCTTCTCCTCTGCTCCTGGGTATTAAATAAGCGAACTAAGTACATAGTTATGATGAGTAAAAATGCCTCTTTCAAAATTGTGAATTTTATTGGCCTTAGGGTCAAGGGTAGGGCGGGGCTATATTGAATATATTGTGAAAATGCATTAATTATCTGTGAAAATCTTCTTCTCTGCTCCTGGTTATTAAATAAACTTATTTAGTATAAAGTTATAACGCCTCAACCAAATTTGTGAATTTTACGGCCCCTAAGTCAGGGGTATTGACATTGTGTGTAAGCCCCCCCCCCCACCTTTTGATTATGTAGCGAAAACAACCTTAGTTCTTTGGAATCTTTTTCTTTGCTCCAGGGTATTATGCTAATGATCCAAGTATATATATTTATGAGAAAGAAAGGTGCTTCTAGCTAAATGGTTTTCTTCATGCCCCCTTGGTCATGGGTGTCGAAGGGGGGGGGGGGGGTTACATAGTCTGAAAATAAATTAATGCTTTGAAATCTGCTCCTTGGTATGAATCAACCATTTATGATGAAATAAAATCTATGATAAAATTTCCAAATTTTGAAATACCGTATAAGTAGAATTTTTAGCGAGGATTTAATTTTGACATTATTAGCGAGGGTGCTGAGATCGCTAAAATTGAATATCGCTAAAAATTAATTGCATTTTATTTGTTATAACTTCTTTAACGTGCATTTTAACATCGCTAAAATAACGACTCGCTAAAAATAAATTACTAGTTTTTCAGGACAAATCGCTAAATCTGCGTCTTGCTAAAATTTCCACTTATACGGTATGTGGCTCCAGAGTCAGTGCTTCCTTTGGGTTGGGGTGCACAACTGGTAATGAAGTGATAGTGCATTTTCTCTTTGTTACTCTGATCTACCCGCGAGGTATTTCTAGTGAGCATAGGCTAAATGATTGGGTATTAAGTTAATAGTGAAAGCATGCTAAGTTTATAATTTAAATTATGATAAGCAATGGTGCCTCTTTCAAAATTTTGAATTTGATGACCTCTTGTTAAAAACACTAACCAAATTCAATTGTTGGAAATTTGTTACATGATACTCAGGTGACCTATAAGGCCCGTGGGTCTCTTGTTAAGTTTTCGTAAAAGGTGAACGTGTCCAAAAAATATTTTTACTTAAGCTCCAAAACTTTGTGTGGTGTAAAATGAGAACTTTTATAGTTTAACAATATATCATTGATTAACAATACCCTGAGATTGCCAAATGGGAATAAACCTAAAATACAATACAAATAAATACTCCATGCTATATTTCGACCGACTGTACTCAAAAAACGTGCCAGACACAAACTAGAACTGTCCAATAGGGACAAATACCCCCGCTGGGTTTTTCAGAGTAGGTGCCAATTCACAAATATTTTATGGATCTAGTAACTAACTTTAGACTAATGTTTTGGTGCTAGATCCATTATGACGTCATAATCAATTTCAACTTTCTTTTTCCCGTACTATACGGCTTTAGCAAAATTATGAAGAGAATAGGGTTTTTTCATGACATTCAATTTGAAATCATATGAAAATTAAACCGGATACCTATATTAAATTTGATATTGATTTAAAGAAGAGGCCATGAACATACTAATTACCGTTTTCTGAGAGACTGTAGGCAATCTGGATTCATTTCCTTTGTCGAATATGAAAAAAAACTCCGATATTCATGCCTGTTTTTCTTAATTTTTCATTGAAAATGACAGTTAAAAATACAGTTTTCATCTTGTTTACCTACAAATTATGCCCCGCAAAACCTTATTTGACCAAGCTAAAGTTATAAAGCATCAACAAGGAATTTATTCAAGCTTTATAAATCTGTAGGCACCTGTCATTTACTAGATCTTGACCTTAAGAGGTGTTCACTATTGTCTTAAAACAAATCGGGTGAAAATATAATTGCATGCTCATTATATTTTTTTAATTTATGAAACTAAGGTGCAACCAAATAAAACATCAATACTAATTCACTGTAACATTTTTGTTATTGCATTAAAAATGTAAACGGCAACTATTTCTCATTCTACTCTGCAAATTAATTGTTGAAAAAAAAATTAAACAGAATCAAATTAATCTTTGTAACTGTATAACAAATTTAGTTTAAAATAATAAAGTGCCCCACCACAGCATGATACTCCCGTCAAATATTGTTCATTCAATTATTATAATCAGTGAGTGCGAGGAAATCATGGCAACCTTTAAAAGGATTTCCATGATTTTTCTTATTCCTTATGATAATTGCTTAAACATCTCCTGTGGTGTAAGCATTAATTATAACAAATAATCATCAAATGGTTGCATTATACGTAGCTTGACAAATGCTTCTCCCCCACAAATACACACATATGCATATATATATCTTTCATGTGGGATATGATGCTCTGAAATTTGTCACTTGATATTTTCAATTTTTTTTAAAAAATATATCAATTTAACTTATTAGTATTAAAAACTTAATGTATAACAAATTGATTTTAGAAATAGAAGACTGGCCATCAAATGACATATGCTATTTAAACTAACCAGCAGTTCTTCTGTCTAATTCCCAAAGGACACAGATAAGAGCTCCTTAATCAGAGATACTAACTAACAGAAATGATTGAGACAGCTAGCTTTCCTGCATTGAACTCATTAATTAATCTTTGACTGGATGCATGTCCACTAATGCCAAGGGATGCAATTTTCTGTTATCAAAATTCTCCTTCCTCAGTGCTTGATAATTATACCCTTGGGAGAAGTAGATTATCTCTTATTAAATAACATTTGTAAAGTATATAATGAAAAAATATTATTTCTTAATTAAACATTTTTTAAATAGGGATACAGCAACACTCTTACATTTTTGGGATTGTGTAATTCAATAGTAAGAAACAGGTTTTTTTTTTAATTTCACTTAAATTAAAGGTCACGATGACCTTAAACTAGGTCGTTACATGTCTTTTACCCAAGATGCATATATTGTCCAAGTTTGATGATTGTAAGTCTAATAGGTTTTTAGTTATGAGCCAAACAAAACCACAAAAAAAAGAAAAAAGAAAAAACACCTGTTAGATGCAGAAAAATCATCCAATCATAATGAAAATACCAGGTTCATACCTTCATATGGTGAATAATAAGTGTACAAATTTTCAGACAAATCCATCGAATAGTTTCTTTGAAACGGTCCGGACAAAATCTTGTCTACAGACGGACGGACAGACAGACGGACATGCTGATTCCAATATACCCCCCTAAACTTCGTTTGCGGGGGTATAAAAACGTGCCAAATCTTCTTAAAACAAGAGGTTCATAGGCCACATCGCTCACCTGAGCACATGGGCTAGTTAAATAACACAAATCAGCTCAACATTGATTGATCGTATATTGTTTAACGTCCCAAACAATACAAATAATTACTCCATGTTATAATATTGCGACCGACTGTGCTCTGAGACATATAAAATGTACAAAATCTTACTTAAACAAGAGGTCCATTGGCCACATCGCTCACCTGAGCACATGGGCTAGTTAAAAACACAAATCAGCTCAGTATTGAAAAATTTACTTCCTCGGGGGTGGGTAGGTGAGTTAAATTTTCTTTTACATGAGAATGTCACTTTATCAATGAAGCATACGTGTATAACTTAACCATTTTTGAAAAGTAGATTTTTCCAACATATTACCTGACAATACAATTAAAATTAAACACGTACATGTATCCATGCATATATGTAACTACGTATGTTTGTCTACTCATCAATCAAAAATAACATATATATTTACTTACTCGGGAATTCGAATGTCCATTAACTAACAGTCATATTCTTTTTTAATGTACCGATTTTTTCTCCCATTCACAATGTCGCCAGCTTGGCGCAGTGGTTAGAGTGTCTGCTCAAAGGCACTTGACGTTACTTATTTTTCTTAAGATTAAAAAAAAATTATACACATACCTAATGAAAAAAAAGGTCCCCATCGTCGCTATCTTGGATTTTTTCTATGGTTGCAGGGAATTTATTTGACGGGAGTTTCAGACGAAAATTCAAGTGGATGTGACAGGCTTATTCTTTCTGTGACCAGTCTTTCGAGGTCTAACCTTACGGACACTGCAGCCAGAAGGGCGCATTACGCTTGCAAATATTAAAAATACCACATCGAACTCAATCTACTGCTTCAATAATCCGAGAAATCACCAAAGGGGGCCCGGAAGTTTACATCAATATGCTAATGGGAATTCCGTATTTGTCAGTTTTGTGGATATAAAGCGGCGTGTTATAATTACTTAGAAATTTTAATAAATATTTCGATTATTGAAATGAAAAAAAAAAGCAAAATGGAAAAAATATAACACTTCTTATAAATATACCTGTAAAATATATATACTGTATTAATCTATAGAGATCGTTGCATTTGAAACAATCTTGAATAAAAGAGGGGGGTGCTTGAAAAAAAATCAACAACAAATCATAAAGGCCTAGAGTAAATTGAATGGTTTTCAAAAAAGATAGACTGCAAACCATCCAGTTATATATATATACATATATACCTGGGCACCATATGCTAAATTGAAAAATAAAAATGGTGCTATGCCACAATTTTATTGCAAAACATAAAACTGCAGATCTCAACACTCCTTGGAATAATTTTAGTGTGGACCCCCCCCCCTTCTCACACACGTGCGTACATACTTTAAATAAACAAAGTCAATCTCCACGGATAGCGCTCAAACAGGGCATCAATAATGGCATTGTTATTTATTATATTTAGTGAATGTTACTTACAACCGACTCAATATTTTGTCTCGAAAATGTTCATTGATCAGCTAGCATGATCAGGCCGATCTTCGGTTTTTACTAAATATAATCGCTTTGATCAAGCTACATGTATATCGAAATTATTATTCTTACATGTATATTACGTTGTATTATTGTCTGCATTATTGTTTTTTGAATAAGTACTAACTTTCGCCGATTATTTTTAAAAATAAATCGTACAAATATATTGACCAATCAAAAAAGGACTTTCCCTAAGAAATTCAAGTCGTATGTAAACTTCTGGCCGTCCTTTGGCAATTTCTCGGATTGTTGAAGCAGTAGATCGAGTTTTACGAGGGATTTTTAATATTTGCAAGTGTGATACGCCCTCCTGGCTGCCGTGTTTGTAAGATTAGACCTCAATAGAATGGCCACAGAAAGAATATGGTTGCAGAGAAATTATTTGACGGAGTTTCAGACGAAAATACAATTGTATGTGACAGACCTAGAAAAATTCAAGATGGCGCCGATGGGGACCTTGTTTATTATTAGGTTTGTGTATATTTTTTTATTAAAAGAAAAATAAGTAACGTCAAGTGCCTGTATGTCTGCTTTAGGGTCGCGAAGTAAGGAGTTGATCCTTACGTCGAGGGTTCGAATCCCACTGTGGGACGTGATGACCGGTCCTCGGTTGAGACCGTATAGGGTCCTCGGATGAGACCGTGTAAACAGAGGTCCCGTGTCGCAGTAGGTGATGGCAAGAAAAAGATACCTCCCTGATTTGAGTAAAAAATTTTCGAGAGGGACGTTTAACATACAATCAATCAATCAATCCTACTCGAAATAGACTTTTTAGGTCACCTGAGTAACTCAGGTGACCTATTGCTATCCGTTTTCGTCCGTCGTCGTGCGTCGTGTGTCATGCGTCGTGCGTCGTGTGTTAACATTTGAACATTTTCAGCTTCTTTTCTGAAACCACTGAACCAATTTCAACCAAATTTGGTATACAGCATCTATGAGTAAAGGGGAACAAAAATTGTGAATTTCATGGTCCCCGCCCCCCTGGGGCCTAAGGGGTGGGGCCAAAACCACTAAAATTATTGCAATCTTTAAAAATCTTCTTCTTTACTCATGGACATCGAGCAGGCAAACTGTTAGCATGAATGTAATAAGCATTGAGTCCTCTACCAAAATTGTGAAATTCATGGCCCCAGGGTCAGGGGTTCTAGTGCTAGGGCGGGGCTATATAGATTGTATAGTGAAAATGCATTATTTCTTTGAAAATCTTCTTCTCTGCTCCTGGGTATTAAATAAACTATCTAAGTACATAGTTATGATAATCAAGAGTGCCTCTTCCAGATTTGTGAATTTTATGGCCCCAGGGTCAGGGGTTCTGGTGTTAGGGCGGGGCTCTATAGATTATATAGTGAAAATGCATTTATTCTTTGAAAATCTTCTTCTCTGCTTCTGGGTATTAAATAAACTAACTAAGTACATAGTTATGATGAGCAAGAGTGCCTCTTCCAGATTTGTGAATTTTATGGCCCCAGGGTCAGGGGTTCTGGTGTTAGGGCGGGGCTCTATAGATTATATAGTGAAAATGCATTTACTCTTTGAAAATCTTCTTCTCTGCTCCCGGGTATTAAATAAACTATCTGAGCACATATTTATGATGAGCAAGATCAGTGCCTTTTCCAAAATTGTGAAATTTATGCCAATGATCCAAGTATATATATTTATGATGAAGAAAGGTGCATCTAGCAAAATGTTATTTTTATGCCCTGAGGGGAGGGGGAGGGGGGGGGTACATAGTCTGAAAATAAATTAATGCCTCGAAACCTGCTCTTTGGTATTAATCAACCATTTTATGATAAAATTTGCAAAATTTTGAAATATGTGGCCCCAGGGTCAGTGGTTCTTTTGGGGTGAGGTGCACAACTGGTTATAAAGTGGAAGAACATTTTCTCTTTGTAACTCTGATCTACCACTGGGTATTGAATAAGTAGTCTAGAGTATTTTTAATTATGATAAGCAATGGTGCCTCTTTCAAAATTGTGAATTGTGAATTTCATAGCCTCTGGTTTAAAACACGAACCAAATTAAATTTTTTGAAAGTTGTTACACAATACTCAGGTGACCTATAAGGCCCGTGGGCCTCTTGTTAAAAATGTACGATGCATATACCGTTTAAAATATAAACGTTCACACTATTTTTGTATTTTAACATGAAACTGAATGGATATAACTTTATTATTGTGTCTCTATCTTTGTACTGTTTACATATTTTTAAATTCTTGTTTAAAGATCGTTTTTCAAAAAAGAGGCTCAGTTTGGGCCGCCAGAGAAACCAAAAATTTCGAAACAGGTCATATATACTTAATCTGATCGCCGAAATATGGCTGAAATATTGCCGACTTGGCGTTAAACAATAACAATGATCAATCACTCAGTCAATCTACTTAAAAGAAAAGTTTTAAAAAATTTAAGTTTGTTGATCATTTGACATGCAAGACGCATGTTTATGGAGGAATGGGTAGTGAAATGGGTGACGTAATCGCCTATGCCTACATCTGGGAACAGGGGAAGGGGGTGATTGGAAAATGAACTCTTCCAATAAAGATTACACCTTTGAGTAGGTAGAATGAGTCATGTTATAAGAAGACGCTGATAGCTGCCATGCCACTAGTGGAAAAGGGGCAGTCCAGAGGTATTGTAGCGAGGTACAGGGGCGAAGAAATTCTGTGTAAAGGTGAAAGACCCTGGTATTTCACTAAACGATAGGAACTCTGGCTGTTCCAGGAACACTGTGCAGGTAACCTTGCTCGGGAATCACGACCTACCATTCAAATAATTTGTAAATGGATCTAATCAATAGTAACTCGGATAGAGGAAGAGGCAAACTATAAAATTTATTTAATTTAATAAAAGAACCCTTGTGCCTGTAGAACCCAGTAGGTTTATACGTTCCACATTCACAAAAAAATGTCCTGAAAGATGCATTCCATACCAAGAGAGAGAGAGAGAGCACTTGACTACCACGTTTCAATGAAAAATACGCAAATCCTGCCATTTATAAATTTACCTGGTGCATTAAATGATAAGAATTTGAAGTATATTTTTATGATTAATTTTGATATATTATGTGTACGTTTATGACTAGACTTGCTTAATATCAATAAATATTGAAATATTTAATTTTGGATGTTTTATAATTATGCCCTCTATTGCTGTCCATGTCCTAAAATAAATGCGCTAAGTAAAGACTTCTTTTCAAAATTAGAGAAAAATATTTATCGAGTGGTACATGTACATGTATATATGAATAACCTTTTCTCGAAGTAACTACATAACTTAAATTTGGTTGGTATTAAGTTTGAATTTTTACGAAATAACAGCAATGACATCTTCGCTAGCCAAGGGTTTCTGATACGCTACTCTCCTCATAAACCCTTGGGTTTACGAGGAGAGTAGCGTATCAGAAACCCTTGGGTAGCGAAGATGCAGCAATGAGTAAAGTTTGAATTGGGGTGAAATAAATTAATGTGTTAGCCGGGTAAAATATTCCAACCATCCACCACAAAACTTTGAAAGATAGAGAGTTGGGCGTGCTTTTCAAGAAATGCATATAAATCATGTAATATGACCTTAAAAGGATGATTTATTACATGACTTTAGTTAAAGTTACACTCATTAATAGTGTAAACAATGCTATATTTTAAGCAACAGAATTAAAATACTACAGCAGCCTATGTGACACCCCCTTCTCTATTTCCCCCGACTTCCATGGAAACATGAACTCTCATTCGTCTTTGTAAAATTTCACATATTTAGGTGACCTATTTCTATCCGTTTTCGTCCGTCGTCGTACGTCGTTCGTAAACTTTTGAACATTTCTTACTTCTTCTCAGGACTTACTAAACCAATTTCAACCAAATTTGTTATACAGCATGTATGGGTGAAGGGGAACAAATATTGGGATTTCTTGGTCCTTGCCCACCTGGGGCCTCAGGGATTGGGACAAAACCACAAAAACTAGAGGTACTGTGAGCAATGAGCTCACTAAATGATACCCCCCGCCTCCCATAATGTCCATGTGTTGCTATATATTGTTTTACGGTAATGTGTAAAGAGGAATAACTCGTCCTATCAAATGTTATCCAGAAGCTTCTATATGTGACGTCATAGGTAAACATATAATGGCAATGTCCATGTTTTGCTATGGGAAACCTAAAATACGTGTCGAATAAAAAAGTAAAATAGGAGTTGCACAATGGCAATATGTAATAAAGATTCTGTGAAAGTTTCATTAAAATTTCACTCAGTAGTATAAGAGGAGTTGCGGATAAGAGATAAAGCGTAACAGACGGACGGACGGACGGACGTACAGAAATCCCGATTACTTTATACCCTCCCACTTTTCAGGCGGGGGGTATAATAAGTGCAATCTTTAAAAAATCTTCTACACTCCTGGACACCAAGCAGTCAAACTGTTGACATGATTGTTATCAGCATTGAGTCCACTACTTAATTTGTGAAATTCATGGCCCTTGGTCAGGGGTTCTGGTGTAAGGGCGGGGCTATATAGATCATATAGTAAAAGTGCATTATTTCTTTGAAAATCTTCTCTTCTCCTTGGTATTAAATTAACTAATTAATAACATAGTAATGATAACCAATAATGTCACTTCAAAATTGTGAATTTATGGCCCCTGGGTCAGGAGTTCTGGTGTTAGGGCGGGGCTATATAGATCATATAGTAAAAGTGCATTATTTCTTTCAAAATCTTCTTCTCTGCTCGTGGGTATTAAATAGACTAAGAACATAGTTATGATGACCAAGAGTGCTTGTTTAATAATTGTGAATTTCATGGGCCCTGGGTCAGAAGTTCTGGTGTTAGGGCGGGGCTTTATAGATCATATAGTAAAGTGCATTATTTCTTTGAAATTCTTCTTCTCTATTACTGGGTATTAAATAAACTAACTAAGAACATAGTTATGATGACCAAGAGTGCCTGTTTAATAATTGTGAATTTCATGGCCCCTTGGTCAGGGGTTCTGGTGTTAGGGCGGGCTATATAGATCATATAGTAAAAGTGCATTATATCTTTGAAAATCTTGTTCTCTGCTACTGTGTATTATATAAACTAATTAAGAACATAGTTATGATGACCAAAAGTGCCTCTTCAATAATTGTGAATTTCATGGCCCCTTGGTCAGGGGTTCTGGTGTTAAGACGGGGCTCTATTGATTGTTCAGTTAAAAAAAACATTAATTCTTCAAAAATCTTCTTCTGTCTTGGTATTAAACATGCTAACTAAGTACAAAGTTATGATTAACAAGAGTGCATCCTCCAAAATTGTAAATTTTATGGCCCCAGGGTCAGGGGTTCTGGTGTTAGGGTGAGGCTCTATTGATTATATAGTGAAAATGCATTTATTCTTCAAAAATCTTCTTCTCTGCTCCTGGGTATTAAAACAATAAACTATTTACAAAGTTATGATGAGGAAAGATGCCTCTTCCAAATTTGTGAATGTCATGGCCCCTGGTCAGGGGATTTGGTATAAAGAGGGGACTCTTCTGATTATATAGTAAAAATGCATGAATTCTTTAAAAATCTTTTTCTTTGCTGCTGGGTATTAAACAAACTCAGTAGTATAAAGTTATGATAAGCTAGAGTGTTTCTTTCAAAATTGTGAATTTTGTGGCCCCTGGGTTGGAGGTTGTAATGTTAGGGCGAGGCTTTATTGATTATATAGTGAAAATACATTGTTTTTTTTTAATCCTCTGTTCTGCTCCTGGGTATTAAACCAATGAACTGTGTACATGTACATAGTTATGATGAGGAAGGATGCCTCTTCCAAAACTGTGAATTTCATGGCCCCTGGGTCAGGATTCTGGTGTTAGGGTGGGGCTCTAATGATTATATATAGTGAAAATGCATTAATTCTTTTTGAAAATCTTTTCCATTGCTCCTAGGTATTATGCGAGTTATCTTAGTACATATATTTATGATGAAGAAAGGTGCATCTAGCAAAATGATTAATTTCATGTTCTCTAGCGATCTGCGTCAGGAGTATCTGGGGGGGGGGGGGGGGGA